>OMNN01082150.1:0-17494 GCA_900302755.1 Chromis chromis | reverse complement strand
GATTGTATTTGTGTACTTTTAAGCCTTGTGAATTAATGTTTGTTTAGTCTTGTGACCTGCCTAGGGACAACAGAGGCAAATTAGCATTTATGCTAACTCTGGTGCATTTACAATATGTTTTTTTTTTTTTTTTACATGAATGTATGCATACATGTTTTTTAAGATTTATTTTTGGCCTTTTATGCCTTTATTGGCTAGGACAGTGGATAGAGTCGGAAACAGGAGAGAGTGGGGAAGGACTTGCGGTAAACGTCCTGGGTCGGAATGGAACCCGGGACAGCCATTATGTCTTAGCACTTGGGTCACGCGACATAACCGTTAGGCTATTGGGGCGCCCCATGCATCTATTTTTAGTTTAGATGTCCATCAGTTCATTAACCCTGTTATATCTGACCCAAGAAATAACTGACAGAAAATTCTAATCTAAGTCTTTATTTGGCCCTTTAACAAAATGTAAAAAAAAATAAAAAAAAAAAAAAAATAAATTATATGTTGTTGTTGTTTTTTTTGTATCATATTTGATACATCGGGCATTATATGCAATTCGGGCAATAACAAAAACTTACATCTGTAACATCTGTATCTTCATACGTCATTATACAAAGTTTTTACCATATGGTGATGCAATAAGTCTCAGAAATGTATGTATCAAATATGATACCCATGGCATTATAGGGTTAATACAGCAGACAGCATTTGGCAGATTCACTATATTTGATCCAGAATAGCAACTAGTCAGGGAATTTTGCAGCCAAGGGGAATTATGCAACAATTACAACGGAAACAGAAACTAGACAAAACCACATGCTGACTGACTACTTTTCAAATAAAATGAGTAATAGATAAATAATTCTGTATCCTTATATGGAATGTATTCCTATCTATCAGACAGTGTGGAGAAGGCTTTAAAATCTAGACTAATTCCCCCTGTAATTGGTACTAAATAGCAGAAAACTGACACACACAAAAAAATAATGTTATTATATTTAATAAACACATGTTCAGTGTAAACCCCTCCTGGCTGCCAAAAACCATAAACTAATTCAACATATTTTTTGCAAAGTTATCACTCATCTGCTCATTTTATAACAGTTCTTATAAGAAATTTCCAGGATAAATTGGTCAGACAGACTTCTACGCTACACCAGAAACGTGTGGATTTTTGCCAAACACAGAATGCATTGCTTAAGGAGAAACTCCTGAGTTGTTTTCTAACTGATTTCTCAGTGAATCTGCTGCCAGCTGAGCAGCTCATTCATTACTAAATGTGTGTAAGTGGATCCCTGACTGAGGCTTTAGGCCGCGTTCCTCCACTCTGCTCTACTAACCCCTCTGTTTGTGTTTACACGGCTGTTACCGTGGTGACAACACCTTCACGCCCTGCGGACTTCCACCCCTGGCACACACACACACACAAGACAGGCAGGCAGACGGGCGAGTGAGATAGAGACATAAAGACAGTGACGGAGAGAGAGAGGGAGGGGAGTCTCTGTGAGGGCCGCGATCCATTCTGAAGATTCACACCTTTGTTTGTTTTCATAGTAACAGAAATGTAATACGGCAGAGCCTGTAGGTCATATTGTGGTTTAGTTTGCATAATGAAAACAGTTTTGTGTTACTGTAATAAACAGCTGAGTGCCAAAACGTGATTTATAGGAAATACATAATTGGCACAGTGTTTCCATTTTCTGCTTAATGTCAACAGTTTGAGTTTGATATAGTTTTACTGGGTTGTTTTAAAAAAAAGAAAAGAAATCTGCTCCACTATGAAGTGTAAACATTTGTTGATTATATGTTTGTATTTTTACATGAATGACTAAAATAAACACAGTCATTCTTTAACATTTGCAGTTGCAACAAAACTCAAATATGGTGAAAATGTATATGAGATAAAGCTGCTAAAAAAAAAAAAAAAATAGTATATGATTACATTTAAAAAAATATATCTGGTCAAAATTCCTCCATTAGGAAAGATCAAACAAACAAACAAATTTTACAGGGATTTCAAGTACAAAGCTTCAGAAGTTAAAAAAAACACATAAGGTGACTTTTAAAATCAACATTTTACCTTATTTTCACGTCTGAATACAGTTTCCCTGTCTTTTCTTGATAATAGGCCCTCCTCTGTGTAATAGATACACTTACAGAAGAAAACAAAACAAAACAAAGGAACAGTGTTTTGAAACGGGACGTATCCCAGGATTCCCACTCCTCCGCCTCAGGCTGCATCTCTCTCGGCTCCATGTGGCGTCACATCCTCGGCGGCTCAGTGCTGCTATTTTTAGATCCTGTGTAAACTGGGTTGTATGGCCTTGGAAGCTGGGAGCCACAATACACATACAACAGTCTCACACCCCGTTTTAGGTGTCAGTGACGTAAAAATACTACTGATCTTTTTGTGTCTCATTAAAGAGGTGCAAAGCAGTGATGTAAAAAGACATCACATCACAGTTTCAGTATTAATAGGGAGAAAGGTATGTTACTACATAAAAAGACTCCTGGATATTGATGGTATTCCTGGCCTTGTGCCATGTGTATTTTTGATATTTAAACTGTTTTATTTGATCCAAACAGAGAAAAAGAAAACAAGATAAGAAGTACAAACATATGGGTTTAAGAGCAAAGTCAATTTTGGAGCCTTTGGAGAAATAAAGACGTTATAACTCTCTTTACACCACAGTCACATCAAATGTTCTAAACTGCATTCAAAGAGGAATCACTTCTCTACTCTCTGACGTTGCTGTTCCATCATTAAAGTTAACATTTAACTAGAGGCTTCCACTGACTCCTGCTGAAGTGTAACTGCTTCCTGATTCTTGTTTCGATCTCAGATTAAATGCACAAACACACATACAAGCAGCAGAGTTTCGCTCTGCTAATCATGACTCAGTATGTTTGTTAGTGTGGATTATTTCCCAGCAGTCAGTGTTTTTTTTTCTACTTTCCTGCTTTGCCCTCATGTGCTCAGGCTGCATGACACTGCAGATCTGAGCCGGCAGGGTAACATGTGACCTGGTTTACACCGTCTTCAACCACGTTTCATCATTTAAGTTCATCTTACCTCGTCTCATGTAACACATGAGTCATTTCGTCACATACCGGCTTGTTTTTTTTGCATTGTCATGCACCCAAAGCTCACCGTGTTTGTTGTGACTTACGAAATCTCACATCAGCTCATGAAATTTCAGTCTGTCAATCTAACTGTTTTCACTTAAAGGCTCAAAGTGTATTTTTAATTAATAAATCTGATGATTAAGGGAACAGATCATGGGGAGTCCACAGAAGAAACACAGAACGCATACTGTGCTACACTCTAATAAATAACTCCATAAAATAATAGAAACTGTAGCACCTCATTATCATTGAAACAGGTATTTTCCATACTAAAATAAATAAATAAATAAACACAGAACATTTTCTTTAGTTTAATAGTGACTCTATGAAAAAAAAATTAAAATGTATCTTTTTATAGTGTACCTTATGTGAAAAGTGGAATATTTTCTGCCTTTTAATGGTGTATTGACCATAAAAATTTATTTAATGGTTAATCACTAACTAAATTTTATTTTAAGTCCAAAGGGTGCTTCTATTGTGTAAAATAGAACATTTCTGTTATCTAAGGTCATACCTATACAGTATAAAAACTGCCAATGCTGAATAAATGCATAAAATAACAGAAACTGTGCTGGCAGCTCATTAGCCAGAGTTTGTTCTGTAAAATGGGAATTTTTTGTTTCTGTTACACCTACATATGTTGTCTTTCAGCTTGACACTGAAACCCACATTGCTCACCTTGTCTAAGTAGGACATGAAATATAGGTTTGGTAAAAAAAAAAAAAAAAAAAAAAAAAAAAAAAAAAAAATATATATATATAGTGTGAGTGAATGTTATGTAATGTGAGGTCTGGGTCATACCAGACAACAAGTTGCTTGAGTGACGCATTGTTCAACTTGTTTCTGATCTTGAAAAACTGGAATTTATTCAAAGGGAAGAGGCATAACATTTTCAGATAGTCCTACCACGAAGATATTTATAATGTTGCACTTGGTCAAACATGTTTAAGAAGCCAAAACTAGTTGTGTAACAATAGTTGTGACTCATTTATCTCCTCCACACAGCTAACCAATCACAGTGGGGAGAGGGCGGGAACGTCAGATCATTGTTTCTAGAAAGCTGCAGAAATGGTCACATATCCCATATCCCCTCGAGCAAACAAACAGTATACTGTCCCCTTAAAAATATCATGGATGCAAAAAAAACCCTCAAAAAATCAACAACTCACACTCATTTGTTGTCTGACTTCTAGTAATTTTGAACTCTGGTGTTTGGACGACCCTTTATTTGGATCACAAATTGACCTTATCTAATCATTAATCTTATTGTACGCCATTTCATTTCACTTCCCCTTCTTCTTTCATCTTTTCAGATTAGCTCACTCAAGTTTTTTTTTTTATTACCTTGTTAACATATCCATATGATGATCTTTATATGCTAGAAGACATATCATGATCAAAATCAAAGCAATGTTTCCGCTGTAAACATGTATATGGCTGAATTACTTCAAGCTTCCAATCTACCTTAGTGTAAAGCAGTTTTACAGTGGGATGAGTTTTTAGGGGTTAAATCCACTACCAGAGTGGCACTTAAGGGACTTAAGGCAGCTCATCGCCCTCTCGTCATGTCATCTAACTTATGTTGTCATATAGTAACTTACTTGATTTCCTACATCATCTCATGTCCACCCTTCAGACTTGTAAAATGAGCCATCGCAGACTTCTGTCATTAGTCCAGCGTCATGTAAGGGAGCTGGATGGCGCCCAATGTGATGAGACCTAAACACCACACTTGTTTAAGTGGAGGTGAACTTAAACTTTTGACCCTGTAGTTCATTTCCAGTACATTTCATAACAGTATTTATACTGGCAAATTGACAAGATTGGTTCATTAGGTTTGCTGCATACGAACCTTGGCATCTACATCAGTGTTTTTGAGACTGTCGTCAGTACAGTGCAGATTCAAGGTGGAACTGCTCAGCCATGGTAATAACTGCTTATTTTGCTGATGGAAAAACATTTGGTTTGCTCACCTAACTTATCTCCCCACCTCTCCTGTTCCCCCTGATAATCTATAATCTAACCTTTATTGATCCTCTTGGGGAAATTCCTTCTCTGCATTTGACCTATCCTATTCAAAGTTAACCTTAACTATACATACTAGGAGCAGTGGGCTGCCGTGGTACAGCACCCGGGGAGCAGTCAGGGGTTAAGGGCCTTGCTCAAGGGCCCACAGTGTTGGTGACTGGGACAAGCGGTCGCTCTCACTTTCCCTCCTCAACCTCCAGTCCGGGGGCTCAAACCGGCGACCCACTGGTTACAAGTTCACTTCACAAACCACTAGGCCACCATGCTGATGTTGATTAGTGTAATTTTTCCCCTTGCTTTAATCATTTTCTTTTGCGTGCAGGCTCATCTCATCTTGTGTGGAACTGCATCATCATAATAATACCTCATATTTTCCTCACATATCTTATTTCATCTCATCTCACTGCTCACCTCCTCTGGTCTCGTCTTTCATTTAATCTAATCTCAGTGTTCTTCTCATCTTAAGGAGTCTTTCCTCTCAGTTTTTTTTCATTACTTCAGTTTAAGATATTTTTTATTACCTTGTGTTATTTTATCTCATCTCACTCCACCTCACGTTTTTTCGTCCCTCAGATTCATCTTACTTACACGGGACCTGTTCCAAAAAGCAAGTTTACAGATAAGCCAGGTTTATTTTTTTACTCTGACTTACTGTCAGGTTATTTTGGTAACATCAAACAAATTCATCCTGGAAACTTATGCTGGGAGTTTCAAGTAGGGCCTGTCCCATAAAGTGTGCTCGTAAAAGTGGGGATTAAAGTTCAACACCTTACTTAACCGAACAAATCAGTCAGGATTAAACCAGTTCCATAAAGGTCACTGTGACTTCATGCAATCAGGCTAATTTGACACAGGTTCAAGCAGTTGAGATAATTGTGATTATGTGCCATAATAAAAACATTTGCTTTCCCATTGGGTGAATATTGTTGGAACTCTGGTTAAGCAACAACTCGGGCTTAGACTAACAGTTTGCCAGCATACATTTCCAGAGTAACTGAGCTTGAACTATGTTGAACATATGGAACTTAAATTACCTGAAAGTAAGTCAGACTAACTGAAATTAACCTGGCTTATTTGGTAAATTTACTTCATGTCTTTCCTGTGGGTACTCTGGGTTGTGCAGTGGGGCCTCTGTCAATCCAACTTGTTCCACTGCATCCTGTTGATGCTTGATCAGAATGGGGTCTAGGAAGTTTGGAGGTCAAATCAATATCTTGGGCACGTTCCTCAAGATGTTCCTGATTGTTTGATGTTGTTGCCATGTGGTGGGGTGCATTTTCCTGCGAGGGTAGGCCAGTGACATTTGGGATTTCCATTTGCATGAGGGAGTGTGCTTGTTCTGGGACAATGTTTATTTGGGTGTCTAAGTCTCCTCAACACGGATGCCAAAACCCAAGGTTTTCCAGCAGAACACCACATAGTACCAATATGATCAATGTTATTCACTTCACCTGTCAGTGGTCATAATGTTGTGGCTGATTGGTGGATATTCCTACATATGTATGCCCCAAAACATCATCGGTACATTCGTACAAGTCTTAAAAGTAGATTAAAAGAACATAATTAAACAAATGAGACAAAAATATTACACTTGGTCACTTATTTATTAAGACAAAATGGTCCAATATTACATATCTGTTAGTCACAAAAGTATGCAAACATTTGCTTTCAGTATCTGCCCTTGAGTGATGCCCTTGTGCGGCAATAACTGCAGCTAAATGTTTCCAGAAAGTGTTGATCAGTACTGCACATAAGGAGGAAATCTTTCTCCTTTATTTCTGCAACATGTGCTTTGAATATTAGACTTTGTTAGATTAGTGTTCTTCAAATAAAACAAGGTGCTGACATGCACCTTTGACACTAACATACATATATTATTGGGTCATTTTTCTCAATAAATAAAGGATCTAGTATAATATTTTTGTCTTATTTTGTTGGATTGCATTGCTTTGATCTACGTTCAGGTCATATTGATTCAGAAATAGATCAATTTCCAAAGCACTGTATATGAATTCAATAGTTTGTGCTCTGCAGGTACAGTGTATTTGTTTTGACTCATGATCTCAGTGTCTGGAAAATTATGGGCAAAAAATGTTTTAATTATTTTTGGCCAGTCATTCTTGACTTTGGAAACAGTAATTGTAAAAAGTGCATTGTTTTAATTTATGTATTTGGTATTGCCAGTTTGCTAATCTGTTTGGACTAAGGTTACTAAGGTTGGACTATTTGTTATTGCAGAGCCTTCATCATGCATCCCTGCATAGGCGTATGGAGTGCATGCCTAGCAGTGATCACATGGACTGTGACTCACTAGTTATCACATGGTTTTATAGGAAAATTACATCTCATTGCAATGACAGTAATTATGATAATAATAGTAAATAATCATTAATTATTATTATAATTAATCAGAATTGGTACATTCAACTAAATTTGTTGGCTTTCTGACACAGACTTGTTTCTTCAGCATCGTCCACAGGTTCTTGATGAGGTTTAAGTCAGTACTTTGGGGAAATCAGTCTCAAACCTTAATTCTAGCATGATTAAACCATTTTCTCTACCATTTTTTATGAATGTTTGAGTCATTATCTTGAGGTAATCCTCCTTTTTCATTATCCCATTTACTTTGTGTAAATAAATTGTTACATTTGACCATAGAAATTTCCTCCAGAGGACCTTTTCTTTGTCCATGTGATCAGCAGCATACTTCAGTCAAGCCTTAAAGTGCCATTTCTGGAGGAAGGACTCCTTCTTCCATGGCAGCCTCTTAGCTCATGGTGATGTAAAACACACTTGATTGTGGAAACAGGAAACACCAGTGTTGCAGCAGCTCCTAATTCATTGTAGACCTACTTTTTGGTGATTCTTGGTTGACTTCTGACCATCCTGACCAACTGTCTCTCAGCAACAGGTGATAGCTTGTGGTTTATTCCTGGTCATGGTAGTGACACAACTGTACCATGCACTTTATACTTACAAACAACTGTTTGCACAGATGATTTTGGGATCTTTAGCTGCTTTGAAATGGCTCCAAGTGGCTTTCTTGTCTTGTTCAAGTCAATAATCTGTTTTTTCAGATATGTGCTGAGCTCCTTAGACTTTCTCATTATGGCATTTGTGGCCGAGTGTCATGAGTGTATCAAATGGGGCCTAATTAAATTGGCTGAGAGGAGTCAGCAGCTGTAGTCAATCGTAATCACTCAGAAGAAGAAAAGAGGCCAAGCCACAAAGAAAATTTGATTAACATAGCTTTCTACATCACCAAAACTGATAATTCAAGATGCTATATGTATATTTTTGACCCAGCAGATTTAGTCATATTCCCAGAAGACCTATAAGAAATATAGGAAAGAACCAAAAAGCATTATTGTTTTTGTGACAAAGATGCACGTGTTTGAGTGATTACATTATAGAAGATTTTTAGTTATAGGGGTAATTGGAAACTCAAGACTGCCACCTGGAAACAAGGGGAATAACTCTTATTTTTGGGCATAACTATAAAGCCTTACAGTCCACAAACACTCAAATGCTAATGCAAGTAATCAAAGAAAAAGGGAGAAAAAATCTTCATGCTGGTGTGCTGTTGCTCCATCACAGGTGGCAGACTCAGCCAGATGTGGCGTTGAACTGGTGCTCCTTGCACCTTACTCACCTGACCACACAAGTAAGGTTACAGTTTGGGAAACAGATAGCAGTCAGATGGTGCAGGTTGGATGAGTAAGGTGCATGGAGCACTTTACACCTTACCTGGTTCCCAAACTGTAACCCTACTTGTGTGGTTGCCATTTTTAGAGTGATCCATGCTGTTAAGAAGTATCTGCAGGCTCAATCTTTGACCTTCTTGGTCATAAAAGCATAAATAATAATGCAAAAACAACCTTGCTCCTGTCATGTTGTCTGATGAGGCCAATAACTTTTTGAAGTACCTTTGTGTATACAGTATATGTATACAGTTGCAAACAAAAGTTTACATACACTTGTAAAGACCATGTTTATCATGGCAGTCTTAGGTTTTCATTGACTCTTGATCTTCTATGATGGAATCTTTCAAATCAGCTCAGATAAGGTTAACACAGCTTTCAAGATCACCAAAACTCTTAACTAAATTTGCTGTGTGTATATTTTTGACTCATGACATTTTGTTAATTTTCTAATATAATATGTATATATAATAATATATGTATTTGTCACATGATCATACAGTATGTGCAGTGAAATGCAAAGTGACTGCTCCACAAGTATGTGCAATACAACAAAATTAAAGTAAAAGAAAAAATATTTTATTCAAACATTTTAAAAGAAAAGAATAGAGATTATTGTTAATGGAGGCGTCTTACCCTGGTTCACCCTGTACAAAGAGCACGGACTGTGTGTAATCACTGTACCGTTTACGCTTCCTCTGACTGAACACCGGAGCCCTGCAGTGATTGGAGGAACACTGCTACTCTTCGTCCTCTAATTGGTCCACAGCGGTGCCCTCGTTCGGGTGCCTCCAGCCAATCACAGCGTCGTAAAGTTCTGCTGCGGAAGAGGGATGCAGAGGAGATGGCAGAACTTAGATAGCCCTGTGTTTGGAAATATTTTCGCCATGGGTGTTTTCCGGGGGAAACCCAGGAACAGAGGCCGGCTTCTCGTTCTTGCGGTTGTGTTTCTGGTGTGTGTCGACTCTGTGCGCAGTTTCGGGCAGAACCAAGACAGCGAGTTCACGTTCCTGCTGCCTGCTGGAAGATCCGAGTGTTTCTTCCAATCAGCAATAAAGAATGGCACGATGGAGGTCGAATATCAGGTAACTGTGTGTGCTCAGCTGACACAATCACTCAGTGTCTTCACAGCTGAGTACATATTATCTCTTAAATGTCGTTAAATCCATTATACGTATATTTACGAACCGTTATTTCCTTTAGCTAACGTTAGCTGAAATGCTGGCAGTGTGTGCATATTTTGACAAGCCAGTATTACACTGTATCTGTTAGCAAACGACAGCTCATATTCCTCCATTAACTAAATATTTAGGAAGTTAACGTGACCAACGATATTTCATAATAATTTACTGTGAACCTAGCTCATATTTTCCAGAAAATCTGCGTTTAAAATCCATAACATTAAACTTTATGTATTTACCAACAATTGTGCAAGATTGTAATATAACCATATTCCCAAAAGAACCATTTATCCATTTCCATCCGCTTATTTGGGGTCAGTTTGTCATGGCAGCAGCCTAAGCAGGGCATTCCACACATTACTTTCCCCAGCAATGCCCTCCAGCTCCTCCTGGGGATCCCAAGGCATCCCCAGGAGGAGCTGGAGGGCAAGATGAGATATGTAATCCCTCCACTGAGTTGTATATCTACCCTTAATCTCTTCCTGGTTCCTGGAAAACCTTCTAATGAACGCTCCCTGGAGGCATCTTAATTGGACGCCCAAATCACCTCAGCTGACTCCTTTTGAGGAAAAGCAACTCTACTCCATGCTCCTTCCAGATGTCCGATCTCCTCACACTGTCTCTAAGGCTTAGCCCCTTCAGCTGCTTGTATCTGCAAGCTCATTCTTTCGGTCACTACCAAGAGCTCATGACCATAGATAACATTTAGATCGACTAATAAATCGTGAGCTTTGCCTTCTGATTCAGCTCCTTTTTCACAGGGACAGTCCGGTACAACACCGGCATTACTGCTGATACTGACCCCAGTCCGTCTTTCCATCTCATGCTCCATTTTCCCCATCACTTGTGAACAATATCACAAGATACCTATACTCCCAGAGGAAGCAATCCACCAGCTTCCAGCAGAGAACCGTGCTGACTCTCATCCCGGCCGCTCCACACTTGGCTGCCAACTGCCTCGGTACACGGGCTGATAAAGCCAACAGAACAACATTGCGAATGCAAAAAGCAAGGACACAACCCTGAGGTTCTCAAAACGAACACCCTCATCATTCCGGCTGCATCTTGAGATGTCATCCACGAATATAAGAAACGGGTCTGGAGAAAAGGGTGAGGGAGTCCAACACCCACCAGGAACATGTTTTACCTTGTGCTGAGAATACGAACACAGCTCTCACTTTGGTTGTACCAGGACCTGATGTCTCATAACAACAGCACAGTATCCTATTGTTCCCTAAAGAAATGAGCTCTGACTCCACGTTCCTAACAAGCTTCTATATACAAAATTACATTTTATTGTACTCCTACACTACTGTGCATTGACAATAAAGTTGGATCAAATCATACACGCATACAAAGTTTTTTACTGTTTGAATCAGAGTTGTATGGAGGGCTATCTATTAGTTTGATTTAAAAAAAACAACTAATACTTATTTCTTGTACTTTGTGAAAATGTAATAGTAAAACTGTTGATACTGCTACCACCATGCTTGACTGTAGAACCCCTTCACTTGAGGCAATACAATGACATAACACACTACACACTGGTACATTTTAAGTCCGTATAAGCCACTAAGTAAACAATAGGCTGTATGATGGTTTCAGATCCTGTTGCTCGCTTCTGGTTTTCCAGGCCTGAAGTGAAGTTCCGGTCCTGGCCCATCCAGAGAACAATAAAAAATAGGGAGTAACAGGAGCATAAATTTAAGCATTAGTCACAAGTAACAAATGATGAATTTTCACATTTTATTGCAGGAAAGGATTATTTTCATGAAAGAACTTCTAAATACATGACTTTTATACCCAGAGATGAGTTTTTAGACATTGAATCAATGACTGAAGAGGGATTTAACATGTAAGTTTAAACAAACTGTACAGAGAAGCAGGTGGGCAGCGCAAAGTCCTGCTTGTCAGCAGTTTGTATGTTTAGTGGGAGAGTCTCAATCTAAGAGACTCTTGTGCTCTCTCTTGAAAGGCACATATAATCTCTCTTGAAAATGTTTGCCTCAGTGTGTCCTGGTGACCTAGTAGTTTAGATTCATACTATATACTGCAACGTCCCTGATGCTATTTTAGTCTTTTTGAGTATCAACTTGTTGCTCACCGTCTATTTGAATTTGTGTGTGTATTTCCAGGTGATAGCAGGCGCTGGTATGGATGTAGACTTCACCATCGCCTCCCCTAAAGGTGTCCAGCTCATCTTTGAGTCTCGACGCTCCGATGGAGTCCACGTGTAAGTGGACCGAATCCTTGATCATATATTAGTCACCTTGCATGTCTGTGAAGGTTCTCAGTCATCCAGGTCATGGTTATCCTCGTAGTTTCAATCGTAGCATCTGGACTTGATTGAGTTTGTCGAAGACGTTTCACCTCTCATCCAAGAGGCTTCATCAGTTCTAACTGACTGGTCTGGACATCGGTTAGAACTGATGAAGCCTCTTGGATGAGAGGTGAAATGTCTTCGACAAACTCAAGCAAGTCCAGATGCTACGATTGAAACTATGAGGATAGTCACCCTGCAGTGTTTCACCCTGTTTGTTTATCTTTTATCTTTATACTTTGTGTTACTGCAGGGTAGAACCCACAGAGGAGGGAGACTATGAAATCTGCTTTGACAACAGCTTCAGTCGCTTCTCTGAGAAGATGGTGTTCTTTGAGATCATCATCGAAGGTCAAGGAGGAGATGTGGGAGGAGATGATGAGTGGGCAGGTTTAGAGGAGCCTGATGGAAGCCTGCTTGAATATAAGCTTGAAGACATCCGGGTGAGATGCATGTTTTGGGTTTAGAAAATGATATAAAAGAAAAAGCATGTTCTTTGACCCCATAAAGGTCCCATTTGTGCCCCTTTTCAGCAAATTAATGAAAGTCTCACATGAATGTGTCTTTCAATTTATTAGCTCAAAATTCTGTCAAGATGGTTCATTTCACCGTGACTGTATAATCCCTGCTTTTATTCCTGTTCTAATTAGGCTGTTTCAGTGTCTGTAGCTTTAAATACAGCTGAGCTGTCCATGCACCCTTCAGGAAGAACACTCTCTGAGAAAAACAGTAGAAACAGTTATCAAATCAGTAGTTTGGCAGTTCTGAAGTGACTGCAGGTAACCATGCAGTCTTATGGGTGAATGCAGTGTGAGAGTGAGTGGTTGGTGGTGGTCAGAGGGGCCTGCAAAACGTTTTATTCAGAGCCAGTATAGGCTAATGTATAAGATGAATACGACACTTGCTCACAACCAGGCTACATTACACATGGGCGGTAAACATATACGTAAAGAGCAGGGAAAGATGCAGAAATACAAATCGATATAATCTTCCGGCATATCTAACAGTGCAAGATTTTGTAGATTTAGGTGCAGCTATAAAATGTGGCTTAATGGAAGACTCATAATGAATGCACAGGCAGATTACAGGCACAAAGGCCATCCAGTCATCTAATGCAAGCCAGATGCAATGATTGGACAAGCTTTTAACAGATTTTTAATTTTTTTTAAATAACAGCACACTAGGTTCAATGATTGCTGTTAGGATATTAAGATACTTTTCACGATACTGGAATACATTGCATACCTTAATAAAGCCCTATTGTCTGCATTGACATGTACAAACAATGTCTAAGCAACATCCAGGGTAGGCATGAACAAAGGCACCTGTTGTCAGAAATACTAACTAGAGCATGTATTAGTACACAACTGAAAATATTTCCCAACAAATTGACTACTTAATCCTGTATGATTAGTGCTGTAGTTGTTTTAAAAAAAGGGAAATTACACGTGTGACCCTATTTTCGTTTGTCTTTTGTCGGAACAAAATGAGCTTCGGGTTATGAGCCACAGACACGGTGGGGAAGTGGGAAAGTTTTGAAAGACAGACTAACGCACTGTTGGTTTTGGTCCCTTCTCGGGATTTGCTGACAATGTGGAAAATATAAATTTACGTCAATCATAACCTTTGACTAGTAATTGTCTACTGGAAGTATGTGAGCTACTGACACCTGATGGAAACATGAATTTCTCTGTAGATCAGACTAAATTAGACTAAACCACAGCAATGGTTGCATGACCCAGTATTATGGTTTGCAAGCCGGTGAGTTGAATTTTCACAGAAAACCAAAAACTGCACAGAAAATACACACTTTCTAAATTGTGTTAAGCAATTTACAGCTGCTATTAGTTCAACTGTAGTCACCAGTAAACATTTGAAAGATCTGTGCACTCAAAACGTGGCCATAATCTTGTTTCTTCCGTCTCTTTCTCCGACTTACGCCCCTGAATCTTTGCTCCCTGTTTCTGTCCATGTTTTCACCTCAATGTTCAATCCCCTCAGGAGTCCATGGACTCTCTGCACAGACGTTTGGAGCGCAGCCGGCAGATGCAGACGGTGTTGCGAGCTTTTGAGGCACGAGACCGAAACCTTCTGGAGGATAACCTCTGGAGAGTTTCCTTCTGGTCGTGCGCCAGTGTGCTGGTGATGCTGTGTGTGGCCCTCACACAGGTAAAAAGATTTCTGACACACCACTTTTTAATCTGTCACAGTGTTTGAAACATAGTAACTGATATCTTGCTGTCTTTCTTCACAGGTCTACACTGTCCGCAGACTGTTTGACGATAAGCGGCGAGTCTGCACATAGAGGCATTATTATACATTCATACGAGACAGGCTGGGAAGCAGAACAGTCCAGCACAAAGATGTTTTGCTGGTTATCCATTCAGATTGTTCATTTATTCTACATGAACACCAGCAGTCAACATACATTGAAAATGTATTCAGTTTCTAAAAACCTTGGATCAGATCAGTTTGTTGAGCAATAATTAAAAGATATTCGACCATAAAGGGTAACCACATGTGTAAGAGACTGAGAAAGTTGGTTATTTCATTTCATGCAGTGCCTTTAATGTCAAAATCTCACCACAAACCAATGAGGAAATACATGTTTTCATAAAACTGCTGACCTACACTTCTGAAACTGGTTAAAGGTGTTGGGAAATTTTCACTAAAGGTAACTTTGCCCTCAGTAAAGGTGACAGGTCAGTTAAATGACACTCCTATTCTGCTGGTTTTACAGGGGATAACTGTGCAATAGTGGTGTTGGAATATTTGTTCTCATAGTCTTGACAGTGTAAGATCCTGCCATTATATTGGTGATTTAAAGTGTGATCACTCCAAGTGTTTCCTTGGTTACAGCCTTATAGATGGAGAGGTTACGGATTTCTTTTTTCCAGTACAAGTCGATGCTGACATGTTGACAAAAATGAATGCAGAATGAGAAAGAGGGATGATTTCCAGTGTAGTTGCCAATAATGTACATGTGACAATTCATTTCCACATAAATATGTAGTTTGTACGTGAATGTCAGTTCAGGTATATATGAGGATAATTCAGTGTGAACATGCTGATAGTTTGGTGTGTGTTTGTGTGTCCCTGGCTTCTCTCCTTTTCTTTTAAACGATCAAACGATGTTCTGATGTGTGTTCATGTGTCAACAGAATTTGATTTTACTCGAACATTTTTTTTACTAAGAAAAGGCGTTTGTTGTGTATTCTGTAAGATAATTAATTAAATCAGGTTTTCATGGGAGGCATTGATCATAATAAATGCATTTTTACACAGGAGATACTTTGATGTGTGTTGTCTTTGCAGAGTAAAAGCTACTAAAGTTTACCTTTTAAAGAATGTGGTGATTCATGCCAGTCAAATTCTAGCAGTTAAACAAATTTTGACCACAAAGCTTCGTCCTAAAAGCAGTTTTCTACTTTCTTCTTTGTGCTTTGGGAATAAAAGCATTTCTTCTTGTGCATGAAACCTTAGTGCAGTTAATAAGAAAGTGCAATACTCAGGAGGCCATATTTATTAATGGTAATGAGTATTTTTGTACGTTTTAGATACATTTATGTGACATGCGTTTTCCCTGCACACAGAAACCAATCAGGAGACCCACATACACAGACACACAATGTTTTTGCAATTGTACGAGCTCCCTCTAATGTCTGACCTTACAAACATTTACAAAAAAAAACTTTGACGGAACGTTAAATGTGGTATGAAAAACTGAAATGATACCAAATAATATTTATTAAATGAATTGATTGTACTTGTTTGTCTGTAGTATTACCTGATTTAACACAGCTGAGCACAACTTAGAGGGTTTTCTTATCAAGCAATGTGAAGAGAGAGCTCATCAGTTAGATTTAAATATATAGTTGACTTTAGTGTCTTAAAATAATAATAAAAAAGAAGTAACTGGTGTGTAATTGGTTTATTTTTTAGTTTGGAAGGAGTTTTAAATAGTATACTGTAATGTCAGTTCAGTATAAGAGGATTATGCTTTTTGTAAGATGCAGTTTCTTGGTCTCATAATTTGGCATTAACAGATTTTTCTTCTATTTTAGTTTTCATATTTGACAGAACTATATTGAAGTATTTCAGTAGCATTTATAGATAAATGTGAACATTTTATATATACTATATAACAAAAACTTGAAATACTAAGTCAGTTTAATACCATACCTGCATGTACAGAAGTTAAGAGTTATTTTATTATTATTTCATTTATTTGCAACATACACAGAATGCCAGCTTTGGTCCAACTAGTTTCATAATGTATGGCCACGAATTCTGCATCAGCAGCTTTAGAAACGGATAAATGATACGGACAATAGATACACCTGAACGTCTCGAGGACTCGGCTCCTCCTGCTCCTGATGTCTGAGCTGCTTTGTGGCTACAGAGTCCAAATCTGCAACATGTGAGTTTCCCTCACCAGTGGCTCGGACGAGAAGGGACTTGTGGCGGTCGCCTGTGTGAGAGGACCACGAGAAGATGTTAAGATTTCCTACTACTTTGTGATTCTAAGTGCATCAGGAAAAAACACAGCTCACAGAAACAATGGAAAACATCCCTAGAAATCAGATTAGAATTGCGTGCCCTCACTCGTTCCTGCTCGGCTCCCGTGAAGAGCCTAAAAGCAACTAGTAACACTATCTACTGCGCGTTGCCACTAGCAACCGTGGTTTCCATGGCGACCCGCAGCTCCATCATACAGCGAGGAGGGAAGGTCTTGCTGGGCTGCACACACCAAAGTGAAACATTTCTGCTCGGCTGTCTCCATTTTACTACCATGCAAAACAAAAGGTCTTGACCTGAGCTCTCTCGTGTCTGTTTGCACACAGAAAGCAAAGAAGAGAAATGAAGCAAAGACCATCAAGCAGGGAGAAGAAGCACCAGCCACCACACCTTTTTTTTTTTCCATTCATTTATTCAGTCAAGAAAAGGCCCTCTTCCTTAACACGTTTTTTTAATTATGGCTTTGATTTCTGAACTAATCACAAAGGAATTTTCGCTGGAGGCACTTTTATTCACCGAGGATGAGCAGTTGTGGGAGGTAGCTGTCAGACCGGGGAAGGTAATTCTTACCTCTACTGCTGTATAATTATCAGCATTACACCAAAAGACATCCCACTGCTGCAGCATCCCCC
>OMNN01082147.1:0-24658 GCA_900302755.1 Chromis chromis | reverse complement strand
AACACACTAACACACACACACAGCTCATATATACATACATGTACACACTAACACACACACAGCTCATATATACATGCATGTACACACTAACACACACACAGCTCATATATACATACATGTACACACTAACACACACACAGCTCATATATACATACATGTACACACTAACACACACAGCTCATATATACATACATGTACACACTAACACACACACACACAGCTCATATATACATGCATGTACACACTAACACACACACAGCTCATATATACATACATGCACACACTAACACACACACACACACACTGGTTGAAAGTGTAAAAAGATCTCAGCCTTAGCTGCCAGTCACTTTCTCCCTGTCTGTGTCCCTCCATCATTCTCTTTCTTTTCAATGTTGAAACCCTCTCAGTCACCCCTCTACCCCAGCGCACAACAGTAGATGTGCTGTCAGATAAAAGATTAGCCTCCGAGCTTGTGAAGGGAAGGTAGGGGAAGGCTGACGAAAGAGAATTGAAAGGGATATTTTGAAGTGTAGCCCAGCTGCCACTTCCCCAGAAGGGAGGAGTTTATTATGAATCCATCAGTACTCAGCCTCCTCTGTAGTCCAATGGTTTTGAACCATTCACGGTTGACAGTTCCCAGAGGAGAGACACGGAGGGCTGAAGATCTGCATATTAGTTGGATTGTAACTGCAGTTTGGATGCTGGATGGGGTGTTCTGAGCTTTGACTTTGCATTTGTTGTAATTGGAAGTGCCTTTATAGGTCGCATAGTTGTTGTTTTCATGTTTTAAGAAAATTTCAAGAGTCCTGACAACAGTCACAGCAGGTTTTCCACAACAAGATCTGCTGCTGCGAGCTTTCCTCTGGCCAAAATCTAACCCTTTGTTGTCTATGTGTGTGCATTTACACTCTAAATATATTGAAAATGTTGAGGTGTTGCACAAAAATACAAGAAATTCAAAGAGAAAGTGAACTTTTTGAATTAATTCATGGCCATTACTAACCATAATACTGGTCAATTTGGTCACTGCAAGGTTAAAGCACATTATTAGACTAAACATTCTATTAGCTTGTTATATCCCAGCTTCTGCTACATGCGTCCTGCCAAATTAATAAAACAAAATGTCTTACATCAGCTGGCAGACATGTATTCCAACACTTGCACTTCAGGTATTCGGAAGAAATTTGTGAACACCTATTTTTGCATATGATCATCCTAATGAATCATATAATAGTAGCATTTCAGTGCAATAATCAACAGTGTTTGTTTTCAATACGTATGGCCTTGAAGTAGAAATCACTATATTAGAGATGCACATATCTGTACACATGTTGCTGCTTCACATGCTGTCATAGCTCCTTTATCCCACCTGCCAGGAACGCCGTCCCACCACAGATAAATCATACTCTTCCCAAGAGAGGTGTAAAAGTTCAAGCCTCCGTTTGCCGTGTGTTGTTTTATTTGTGCGTTTCTCCTCTCTTGTGTTGCCGGAGTGACATACGTGTTGTTGCCACGGTAACCAAGGCCTTAGGAGGGAGGGAACAGGAGAACACACGCTGGTCGGCTGATTTGTTTAGCTTGTTGCTGGGATGGAAGGGGTTCATCTGAGGGGTGTTCTCTGGCGTGGGGCGCTCTGTAATTTGTGTACATTCACACAGAAAGCTGCAATGCGATGCTTCCCAAGGACAAACACAGCTTTGAAGGAACATTTTTAGGAAACGTCCTTTATGTTTTTTGTATTAGATGAGAAGATCAATATCAATTTCACCTTCACTTCAGAGGCATAGCCTTGACATACTTGGCCAAGCTAAACACAAGCACTGCAACACAGTTTGCTTAACACCTGCTTAATTTTGTCTGCCTGGTACTGCTAAGTCCTGACATAACGTCACAATAATGAGTGCAGCGGGAGTTCTGTTTGGGAAGCTATGAAATGTGCTTTGAGCTGCATAACTATAAAATTGAGATGTGTGGCTGCAAACAAGTGTATGTATACAAGTGTTCTTGATGCACAGTATGCTTTGTGCCAGTTTTTTTTTATATAAACAGCTGAAAGGTTGTGAATATCACCTGGCAATAGAAAACCAACCAAGCAGGACAGTTTGTATGGTGTAATTGATGGCCATTTATAGGTTAAAGTACAGTGTCAAAAAGTAAATGAGGCAGAGTGATATTTATATGTAGAGACATATTTGCACAATTACAATGTAAGGTTTAAAATGAAAAACTTGAACCCAAAGTCAGGTTAGAGTTAAAATATTTACAATTCTTATTTCTGAAGGATAATGGGAACCAGCAGCAGCCAGAAGTTATTCCTTTTTATTGTCCTTTGTTTTATGGCCACAGCTAAAATTATAACTCGCATCATATAGCCTGATTCCTTTTTTTTTTTCTCACCCATCATCCAATATGTTTACATCCAGAATACAAAAATACAGTGTATGGTCACACATGGACAAAGATTGTAGTCTCAAAGACAGACATTATTTTGTTGAAAAACATCAGCAACACCCACAAGATGATTACTTAAATTTGACTATATATATTTCTATGCCACTTCCTTGCTTCCTAACAGCAGGAAACTTCTAATGTTGGACACTTGTGTAAATCCATAATAATAAAACACTGGAGGGAGCTGCACTTCTGTGAAGGTCCAAGCTTTTGTCTACAGGTGGCAGTGTGGCACCATGTTTCTGGCACCTCTGACTGAAATGGACTTTGTCTTTTACTTTCTTTGTTTCTCTATTATTTTTTTCACCTCTCTCCTCCTCTGTCTGTCTTATGCTCTTGCTCATTCTTCTCTCTCGTTAAGTGCTGTTGCCTCTCACATCTCTCTGGCTTTGTTCTTTCTCTCTCATTTTCTTCCTCTCTTTCTCAGTTTGTTTCAAACATCCATCTGGTTGCTGCGGCTTCAGTAAGAAAGGAGAGATGCAGGCTACTTCTTTTTTTTTCACCCCATAGTTCATTGCCTGAGGTCTCTGGAGGGTTAAACAACCAAGAGGAAATAATTGCAGTCATAAAGAGTATGTAATAACTTCACAAATGAACAGATTAGAGGTCTGTTGACTCCCTCCTACTCTTTTTAACAAATAAACCTGCTTCTAAATGCAGCGTCTGACATTTGATGTGATGCTTCATACTCTCCAATGCCTACTTCATGTATTACCAGGACAAACAGTTAGATAACTGTAATATGTTGCTCCACCACGACACAGAACTGCAGAGGTACTGTATTTGTACAGTAATAAGCCAGAAGTATAGGAAGGTAATGCAGACACAGAGGGGAATTAGCTAATTAGCACCGAAATGTCAGTGAAGGAACAAAACAAAAACAAAGCAGTAATAGAAGAACAGAGTAGCTCAAAGCAACATGGTAGCAACCCTAAAGCCACTGCCCCTCCAACACTGATAAGAATAATGTTTGCTTGGATGATGTGTGCATGTGCGAGAGAGAACTTGTAGGGAGGGATGGGGAAGAGTACGTCATGGGCAATTTCATTTCTTAAACCGATAAGTGCTGAGGGCTGAGAAATAACCCAGCACTCCCAAAACAGTAATTTCACCCGGTCCTGCCCTTCACCGGTCATTTTATCTTTTCCAGCACCCTCCCTTGTTCCTCTTCTTCTCCCATTCAGATTATAACTTGTTTTGAGAATGGATTTATTCAGTGCGCCTCTTAGAGATTGATACAATTGTGATGGCGTTTATTCTTAGGGTAAGTTCAGGGTTATGTCCTCTTGTTATTATATATTACATTAAATATGTTTATCAGTGGAATGATTTTGCAGTCCATGTTATTTGCCCCAAACAGCCAATGTAACAGCTGTTTGTGTAACAGCTTAGACTCTGACTGATATCAAAACTTCACAGGAACTTGTTTGTTTTTAGTTTGTTCTCTCCAGTGTTACCCTCTCAACTCTGTGTGTTTCTAATCATGACTATGATTCGTCACAACTTTGTGTCTATGTATTTGCCACGTCGTGCCCAGTTATTTTTGCACTGACTCTATACACTATTCTGTTGTCTTTAAAATCGCCTTTGCTTTCAGTTTGAACAAACCTGGATTTAATGTATTTAAATACTGTTCGATATCATTAAAAACAAAAGTTGTTCCATGATATCTTCTTCTGGAACACGTCCACAGGGGGGCTTTTAGACACGTGGGGTTGCACCGCTTCCCAACATCAGATACTTGATGGGTGGCAGACTAGGCAGTGTCACGACAGAGCATTGACAGGTGCTCTCCAGGAAACCTATACAGGCTTTTCTCTCCTACAACTGCACAAACGCTGGTTGCACCTGATTAGACGAATGCTTCACTGCTGGGCTGTAAACTACCGGATTTCAAACCAGACCAACATGGCTGCACGTTTAGAAACTTGTGTCTATATTACGATAACAGTTCAACTAAAGGCGTTTCTGAAAACATTTGCAGTGAGAAATAGGCAACGCAGCCACTAAATCTGTCTTCGTTTTATATCAGCAACACATAGTTTAAAAGTTTTTCAGGAGTTTCCAGAGGCAGCAGGATGTTTTGCATAGAACTTCACGCAAATGTGGAGTGGGCAACAAGACACTCTGTCTCTTGATGCATCGTGATGCTGCCAGAATGCATTGCGCAGCTGCTGACATAGACAGTGAATGGGAAGCGTTGAAATGGTTGATCGAGTGGACACGTGCCATTAAAGTTGCAGGATCACCCGAGTGAAACTTGCAGAAGCCTTGTAGGTCATCAACATATGAAGAAACCAAATTGTTCACATTTCAGGGACGTTAACATCGGCTCCTTCTGTAAAGATCGTATTCATGTGAGAGGAATTTTGATTTTATGCCACAAGATTTGTGGAGGAGGAGGAAAATATAGAAACTTGAACTACAATTAGAAACTGAAGCACAGTTCAACTTGTTTTTTGAATGTTGCAGTGCCGAACTTATGTCCTTCCACCTTTCTTAATAATAGATTAAACTGAAAACATTTTTTTCTTCTCTGTCTGCAGGTATGCTGTCCCACCTGAGCATGGCAAGAGGCTGGAGAGACTGGCACAAGGTGAGGACCTGCTTTCAATTAAAATCAATGCATTTTTGTTTATTCAACACCTCCACACACCTTTCCTTGCCTTTCTCTTTCTCTGTAATGTGTAATACATGAAAGAGCAAGTGCTGTCGACTGTTGAGCACACAAACGGTAAAATCATTCACATGCTGGACACTTAACATCTGCACACAATACACACTAGCACACATCCAACGCACACTTACTGGTCCTCTTGCGTGGGAGAATAGAAAGCAATGCAGCACCTCTCAACTACCTCCCCTGCCTCGTTCCTCCGAAGCACAGCATGGACAACACTGTTTAAAACTATTTACTACTCACAATGAACAACCTTTCTTGAGTTTCTTGTCTGACAAACACAATGGTCCTCACAGTAAACACTGTGCTGCACACTGTGGGCCATGCACTGGAAAATCTTTGACATGTATTCAGGATGTGAGAAAGGCTGATATCCCACTTTCTCACCGCATATAAAAACATAGCTTTCTTTGTTACCTGGCTGTGCTAAAATGGAGTTTGAGAAGGAAGAGCAGCTTGAAGCACTTCATGTGTGCAGTCACTTGAGCTAAAAAAGATCAGGAGGGTTGTAGTCGCTGAATTTCGAAGGAGAAGCTGTTTGAAGTGAAGCCAGCAGCATCAGCTCTCTGTTCCCTAGAAGGACTTGGAGAAAACTGAGAAAGCCCATACACTGAAGTATCATCAAACTGAAGTTGATGAATGTTTATGGTGCTGAGGAACAAGCACTGGCTGTTGATGCTAGTTTCACATGTCACACTCTGAGAATGTTGCAGGTTTTGACCGAATCAAACACACTGTAACCAGTGCTAATGAGAACATCAGACAACATCTCTGATATACTAGAACATTACATTTCTCACTGGCTTCTATACCCACAATTGGCTCGTGGGATTTTTGTCTCCAATCTGCAAATCTTATCGGAGCCAGATAAAGAAGAGGCACTAAGGTGAGGCCATTCTGCTTTCTTTCTGTGACACAAGATGTCTCCTTTCATCTCTCTTCTTCTTTTCCGGCAGCCATGTTCTCCTACTCCTCTTATTCCCTGTTTTGATCAGTGAGGATTAACTTGAGTATAGCATGTTGCTCAGAGTGAGGTAGAAGATTATGAGGGGAAAGTTGCTTAATCCAAACCACATTAAATAGACGCACTGTCCTTGTTGCGAAGAGCTCAGAACAAATCAGTGATCAGTAGTGCATAGCTTCTGTCTCCTGCTATTTTCCTCTTTTGCTGGAGTGGCTTGAATATGTAATGCACACTATATGGAATGTGACAGGGAGGCAGTCTCTTCAAAGGAATAAAGCACTACAGTGAAATTTATTGTAAAACTTGCAGTAATTTTGAAAGATTTAATTACTTGCATATGTAACTCCATCACATTTACTCATTGTAGTCAAAGTTTAGTCATGTGATTATTGTTTGTTTTAGTAAACCAGAATACAGGTAATTCAGGCTGCTTTTCATCAGCGACACTAGTGTTTTGACTATAGCTGTTGCCATCTTTGTGTATAGTTACCGTTGTTACAGGTGTTCTTCTTATATATCACAGGACTCTCTACTCTGCAGTAACACATCAGACAGAGTCTCCTCAGCAAATCCAGTTAATCTTATCATTTCCAGTCTGGTTGAATAGAACTGCACCGTCTCTGTTGGTCCTGTTCACCTTGCATTAGCATTAGCACAGCTACCTGTAGTTTACACCGAAGAGCAGCAGGTCATTCAGGAGATGATTCACTCACTTATTATACTTCTTTGATTTAAGCTTGCAAAGAGAAGCGAAAGCATTGGAGAACATTAATACAGTGATATTTTTTCAGTGAACAGATAGAGGACGATTTATATGCTGTCTATAGTCCTGCTCATTCCTTCTTTAACTTTAACTTTATTGTCCCCTGAGGGAAATTTGCTTTGCAGGTGGGTAAAAAACATAAAAACATGGGAACACAATCACATAGATTCAGGAACAACACTGACAAGGACGAGTAACAATAAACCATGAAGGACAACTGAAGGCAAGACCATCATTGCATATCATAACTATTCACTTTTTAAAATTCTAATTTAGTTGTGTGATGGCTTGAGTTACGAATGAATTTTTCATCCTGTTTGATTTAGCCTTTGGCACTCTAAATCTCCTGCCTGAGGCAAGGAGCTCACACAAAAGCAACACAAAAGAAATCCAACTGAAAGTAACTTTAACATTACATGCACATCATGTGTTACATTAGCCTACAGCAGCTTTTTATAAATTTAAGTTGCTGCTTGCATGTTTGTAGTTTTTCTCATCCCTTTTGTTGCTGCTTCTTGCCTAATTCTTATTGAAAATTTCAGTTTCAGTTTCATATGTTTTTCCAAGAGCCAGTCAGCTACAATAGAATTACTGACTGACACATTAAGTTACTGAATGTAAGGTGCTTCTTATTATTGGCAGTGCAACAAGTGATTCTACGGATGCTGCAGTTCACTGAATAAGACTTTGCATTAAAACAGTAATTTGTTAGTTATCTTTATGTTTTTGTTATCTCACTTTTTTAATATAGTTTTAGTTGCATTCTTGTGGTAAAAAACAGGTAGTCAACAAATATTCTTTATAATAGTTTTTTGTTGATCAAATGAACACTGTATTAATGTCAGGAAAATCATAACATAAGCCATGGCTCCTTTCAAATGGATTTTACCTATAAGCCATGACAGATTGAACTGTCTCCTGAGTTACATACGGCCACTGTTCATTGTTGTTATCGTTTACGCCTGTGTTATTCTTAATTCTTCATCGTCAATAGTGAGAAAGTCACGTTTCCTTTTTTACTTGTCCTCTAATCATTGACAGATTGAACTTAAATATCCGAGGAAACCCTACAAAATTTGAGAATATTTACTGATATTACTTTTATCTGTGCTTTTTCCACAATGGCAAGTCAAAATGTCTGCTGTGAGACAGGCTTATTGTTTTGGCAACTTTAGGCACAGTATATCAAATAGACTGGAATAGATTAGAATGTGTAATCCTCCTTATGCTTTATGCTTAAGTAGTTATGAAGTAATTGAATGAAATGAACGACGTGGACAGTGCTATGTGCTATAGTCGTGGGTCGATAATGACCTTAGGTATGTATTGATGGGTTAAAAAATGATTGTGTTTTCTGGTTACTAATGATTTTCTTTAAGGCTGCTGAAAATCAAACCTAAATAGATTTGTAAAAAAAAAAAAAATCAAACCAGTTGAAATTTGATCTGTGAAGTTCATAAATTTGATCAAATACTTCACCCTTAAAATCCATATTGTGTGTAGACAATCTTATCACTCCTCATGTCAGCATTCATCTTTCAGTTAGTCAGATTGCAGCCTTCCTCTTCTTCTTATCTAAGCAGCTGGCAGTAGGAGGAAAGCATCGCCAACGTTATTTAACAGGCACCCGCTGACCTATCAAAGCCATCGTCAGCACAGGCAGCCAACTGTTTATGAGGTCCTAAAAAGACAGTTATGAGTGTAGCAGGAATGCCAAATGGGGCTGGGACAGTGGTCCTGTTGCTTGAAAACGTCTCTCCAAACATTTGACAGAGCGACAGCCGTTGGTCTTATCGCTCCTCATCTCTGCATTATTTCAGCCATGGCTTCAGACTTTTTTGGGGGGTAGGGTGGGCAGGTTGGGAGGGGAGGGTGCTCGGTCGGAGGCAGGAACTTAATTTTCAAACTCAAAAGGACAGAATGAAGCCTTTAAGTTAATATTACCCCGTGGAGAGCTCAGAGAGCCAGCTGCATTTTAATGGGGATTAATACCCAGGCTCTGTCGGCACATTATTCACCTTTATCAGCTCCAACAAGCAGGCAGGCAATGAGAGAGCAGAGTCCCTCTCTCCCTCTTTTGCTTTGTAGGGTGGAACAGAGGCTGAAACAATGCAGAGAAAATGAAGGATGAAATGGGTGCCGATTATACTGTCAGTCACATTAAAGTTTAACTGGGTGGAGGCTTGGATGGACCCCCCTTTGAGGCCCTGGCGGTTACAGACGGTAAAGAGTGGGAGAGTGAGTGATGGAGGAGAAATTCTTTCTTTTGATTATGCACAGGCCGTCTCTGTGTCTCTGTCTCAGAGAGCAAAAGTGAGCCTTTGTTTTACAGAGCAAGTTGGGGCCTTTGAAAGCCCAAAATGTCAGAGCTTTATTATGATCTCAAAGCGGTCGGTATTTTTAAGGAAGTGGTTATGCTTTGTGACACAAAAGGTAACATTAGTAAGTTACTGCAGCTACGCAAATGTGCTTTTGCTTACGAAAATGGTGGCAGTTGCGATCTCATTTGCACAGTACATATTTTGAGTGTTCTTATAAAGCACTGTGACTGCAGAATTTTTTAGTAGTGACCTTGGGGACGTAGACACCAGCAGTTAACAGTTTAGACCTAATTTCATTGTTTTGGACGACATCACAGTGAACAAATGATACCGTGGCTAAAACAGTCTGTCTTTCATAGTGCTGCTAAATTTTTTAAATGTAATAGAATGTTTTAATAACCAAAGCAGATCTTCGGGCAAAGATTTTCTTTTTTTGTTGCACTGAAGGGGATCACAGTTTTCAGAGGTGGCTACATCCAGCTTTGTGCTGTTGCATTCCTTCAAGCCAGAGTGAGGTCCATCAGATTTACCCTGAACCTGGAGGCACACAATCAGTACATTAACATACACTGTGGTGATGTGATTATTCCACACTTTAGGGAGTAAATAGTTTATGTCCATGTCAAGAGGAAATTTGCTTTTCCAGGTTGTGGGGTCACACACACAGTTACATTTCAACTGGAGAAAGCTGTTTAGTTGTTAGTTTCAAAATGCAGTTAAAATTCTCCATTACATATATAAAGGGAGCATAGAAATCTCTATACTGATCATGCAGCACATGAACTGACATTGTACAGTAATCAGACGAGTGTAGCGAATGTAAACATGTTATACAATGTTCTACTTTAATGTGATTACTCAATTATTTGGTTTCAGTGGTCTGCTCAGTAGTGGTTTTGCTAGATTATGATCATAATTCTACTGTACTGCACTGTATGGTGCAAATGGCAATTGTGCCCCCTTTCATGCATTTAATGATCATCCTTGAATACTTTAAAATTGGGTTATGCTGCAAACATGCAATTAGTGCTTTGTAGCTTTTGACAGCAGAATAAGTGGAATAATCTTTTATTCCTAACAATCTCTTTTAGCAAATCACAGTTAAGTAATAATGCTTGCAATATACACCGATCAGGCATAACATTATGACCACCTGCCTAATACTGTGTTGGTCCCCCTTATGTGGTCAAAAATGCTCTGAACCATTGGGCATGGACAAGAGGACCTCTCAGGGTGTCCTATGGGGTCTGGCACCAGGACATTGGCAGTGGATCCTTTGGGTACACTGGCTTGTGCAGTGGGGCCTCTGTCAATCAAACTTGATCCACTGCATCCTGTTGATGCTTGATCAGAATGGGGTCTTGGAAGTTTGGAGGTCAAATCAACATCTTGGGCGATTGTCACGTTCCTCAAGATGTTCCTGATTGTTTGATGTGTTTGCCATGTGGTGGGGTGCATTTTCCTGCGGGGGTAGGCCAGTGACATTTGGGATTCCCATTTGCATGAGGGAGTGTGCTTGTTCTAGGACAATGTTTATTTGGGTGTCTAAGTCTCATCAACACTGATCCCAAAATCCAAGGTTTTCCATCAGAACACCACATAGTACCAATACGATCAATGATATTCACTTCACCTGTCAGTGGTCATAATGTTGTGGCTGATCGGGGTATAATAGCTGCATCTCTAACATATGTCGTGCTGTATATAGTGTCCTTTGAACAGAACACAGAGGCTTACTTGTGCCAGCTGACAGGCAGGGACAACAGGGGCATCATGATGTCAGGGGACTGTGGACCAGGAAATGATTGTGATAATTAGTGCTTCATTGGTGTCGGCTCTCAGTTGTCAACCTTGAAATACTGTACATCCTCTATTTTCTGCTGAACACTGCAACACCTACAGTTCGATGCGAGACACTACTTCACACCAACAGTGCAGTTGTTTCCATAATATTTGTAAAGCATGATCCTTGTTCTTTAAATCTGAAGCAAGCTTATTGCTTGGAAAACTAAAAACTAAAAACGCATTTCAACATGTGTCTCATGTCTTGCGAGTTTTTATGGAAAGTTTTTGCTTAGGTGTGCTGCAAGTCTGTTGACCTAATGTTGCCCTTGATGTTGGTTTAATTATTTATGTTGTTACCATATGATTCTTTCCATGTTCAGTGAAATTCCCTAAATGCCTCATGTCACCCTCTGCAGGCTTCTTCCCCGGTAGCTGCCAAGGCTGTGATGCCTTCCTTCGCCACAAGATGACACTGATCTCTCCATCCATCCTGAAGAAATACGGCATTCCCTTCGACAGGGTGAGTAGAACTGGTCCATGCACAAATGCCATGTTTTTGGTCACCAAGAAAAAAAAAGTCTACTTTGGTCTTTGTATACAGAATACTCTCTGTGTTATAATTAGAAGCTTCTGTATTTTTATTATTTCAGTCAGTGCTGAGTCACATGAAGTCTTACATGAAGGTAGATTCACTTGTCTACGTTAAAATCATTTGACAGTAATATTTGTTAACACTCCAAAAACAAAAGCTAGTTTTTCAATTATCCCCTGGTCACGAGTCCAAAGTGTGCAAGCTACCATTTTTATATTATTTAACACTTTAACTGTATTTCAATGCAAACTTTTAAAAATATATTTTTCGTAATCAAGTTCCCCAACAGGGGCTGCACAGTGGCTCGGTTGTTAGCACCATCACCTCACAGCTAGAAGATCCCTGGTTCGCGTCCCTGTTAGGACATCTGGGATCTTTCTGTGTGGAGATTGCATGTTCTCCCTGTGCAGCGTGGGTTTTCACCAGGTTCTCCGGCTTCCTCCCACAGTCCAAAAACATGCTGAGGTTAATTGATTATTCTAAATTGTCCATAGGTGTGAATGTGAGTGTGTTTGGTTGTCTGTCTCCATATGTAGCCCTGCGACAGACTGGTGTCCTGTCCAGGGTGTCCCCTGCCTTCACCCGCGTTGGCTGGGATAGGCTCCAGCCCCCCCGCGACCCTACATAGGATTAAACAGTGTATAGATAATGGATGGATGGAAGTTCCCCAACATATTTACATAATCATATATCCTCAGTCTCATAGTGACCACAATAACGATCATGACATAAATAATAAGAATGCTTGAAATATATAATATTTGATGGAAGAAGTGAAATTAGGTATTGTCTAATTGGTTCCTGCGTAAATTGCAGAAAAGGTGTGCCAGTTTTGAATGACGCAAACGTCACAACTGATGCCGGCATCAGTTGTGACACAGTATGAGTAAAGATCTTCTCATGTCTGTCATTGGAAATTAATTGGCATCTTTTCACCTCTCTGGTTCAGCGTGCAATACGAGTCCTCACAGTACAAACATTTATGGATGACCGAACGGGAATAAAAATCTGGCACGGAACCGGCTTCAAAAGTTCTCCACAGTCAGCAGAAGAACCCCTACCCCACTTATCTCGTCACTCCCCCCTGAGGACGTCATTATCACAGCGAACATGTTACTTGTTACACACCTACAGTATCTTTCCCGATTCATGTGTAAAAATAAAACCGTCTTGTGTTCTTGCAAGAGCAAAAAAAAAAAAAAAAAGGGACGTTTGATATCTGAACCACTGCCTTTAGTTGAGGAAGTTTATCTCCCGCTTTCAGCCTCTACCCCTGTTTCTCCCCTCATGCCTGTCACCTCGTCTGGCTTGATGTGTCTCTTGATTGCCGGGATCCAGGCTTCACAAAGAAGTTGAGCTCCAAAGTCAGACATATAGGGCTTAAGTTTTGGGGCAACACATTAAAAAAAGAATGTGCTTAACTTGTCCTCCCGTTTTATAGATTCTCAGAATAACACTGAGCTCATGGGAAGACACTCTACACTCGGAGCAGCAGTCATGTTAGGTGGAATTAAATTTGCTTGCAAGTCAGAAAAGTTTAGAGGAAAGTTATTTCTGAGGAGGCGAACTCTCTGTTTATCCCTGAAACCTTAATGGCAAGTGTTATCCATGTGATACTTGTGGTTAGTGAAAGAAGACTAATAGGCTTGAATCAGATAATATTAGAAATATCAGAAAAATCACGGCTGTAAGAAATAACTGGGATCGCAGCCTTCTGTGTTTGCAGCAACTGACATAAAATAGGAGTGTAACAGGAATGTAACGTGTCAAGAATCTAAATTTGTAAATCCTGTTCTGTTTTTTTCTCCCTATGTGAACAGATAACTCAGAATGAAGGGGAGTTTATGATCACATTTCCTTACGGCTACCATGCTGGCTTCAACCATGGCTTCAACTGTGCAGAGTCCACAAACTTTGCCACTCTGCGCTGGGTGGACTATGGCAAGATGGCTACCCAGGTAAGATGAGACGGGCCAGCAGGGTATAAATTCATTCCTGTTGCAGAGTCATGAAGTCAGAGTAAGATATACATTTCTGACTACAGTGTAAAAGTCACCTTTTTTTCTTGAGTTGCTCTGAAATTAATTCTAAGAATATTGAGGGTAACCTGTCTGACATCAGTAACAAGGCTTTTGGTTGTTGAGAACTGTCCTAGACTGCATATATCTAAATTGTGTTATTAATTTGAATGTATGCCTACTCGAGGCAATGTTGGCTCTGTGCTGCTAAATATCAGTTTGGACATATTATTGGCAGGTAATCGGGGCAGAAACCTGCATATGCATTTTGTCAAAATTTCAATGGCAGCCATCAGTAAGCTAGTGGCATTACCAGCAGGCAGCTACATGAGACAAAGCGTGAATATTTGAAGTGAAAGTAAACACCTGCAACTCTTAATATCACTGTCATCACGCAAACACTCTGCAGGCAAATGTAGACGCTTCCCTTAAAGACATTTGATCTGACATGTGATTCAGATGCAGCTCTGCAGCCTTCCTGCTCTGGCTGTTTGCTTCTCTGAAGGGATGTAGTAATAGATCTTATCGAAATATAAAAGCAGCGTCTGGTTCTCTGCTGCACACCATCTGTTACCGACACTAACTGTACCCTCGCATCCGTGCACTGACGCAAACTGCCTCTTTGCCTGTGGGCTGTTGAGCATGAAATTGACAGGGCATGGAAGGGTTGTGCAGGGGGAGCCCAACTACAATGTCCTCTGGAAGAAACTCCTCCCTTGTCTCTTTTCTATACATGCAGCTTGATTTTTCCCGTCCAGTCCTCCTCCCTCTCTTTCTCCTCCTGTGTGTGCGTCTCTTTTTTTCCTGCTTTCTCTCTACTTGGCTGCATGTCAGATTTATGAGGTGCCAGTTTGCAGAAGTACATCTCCCTGCCTTCTCACTCTTTCTCATTTTCGGCCTTCCTACTTTACCCGTGTGGCCACTTGTAATTTAAGAACCAGTAGTCCAGGCTCCAGCAGTCTTCTCTCCACCAGTGCCCAAGGGAGCATCTCCACTGCACTTGTCTCAGTTTGATAAAGAAGAGTGGTCCATTCTGCACTACTAATCCGAGTCGACAAATCGACAGCGCAGCACACAGAGTCAGAGGAATGTGAAATGCAGCAGCTCGGCCAATGAGCGTGGTTCTCTCTGCCAGTCCATTTTTCTCTTTCTTTCTCTGTCATGCAGGCGCTTCCACTCTCTCTGGGTGGTGTGGTTGCACAGCAGTTACAGAGATCGTCTTAAAATCGGTGCTGCATAATTTTACAATGACAGTCACCCTTTACTGTGGCTCATTCTGACAAAGAAGGTGGCTCAGGTGGTAAAAGTGGCACAGAATCTGTTGAAATTAATTCCTGACTATTACTCGTCCTCATTAATAAGACCTAAAACTAATCTCATTGTCATTGTAGTCACTGGAATTGGTTACCTTTTTTTTTTTATTATTTCAAATGTCCTGAGAACCTAAATTGAATCTCAGTGCTTTGAAAATCAGGTGTAAAATACTCAAACTTGCACCCATTCTACTGCATAGCCTCGCCCTTAAGTACTGACGTATAATTAGAGTCTAATTGCACTTTATCTCAGTGACAAATTTATCAGTGATTTTGTTTCCACTTCAGTTTCAGTTAACTGTATTTATATATACACAGTAGTTTTATATAGCTTGCCTACACCAGCCACTCGCTTGGCAATAATGAAGTCTCTCATTTTCCCTTGGTCTTTCTCTTAACTCCCCCATCTTTCTTTCTCTGTCTTTGGCTCAAGCAGTCATCCGTTAACTCGTTTGGCTGCCTCCCCTCCCTCTCCCGCCCTCCCCCTCACCGAGCCCCATTCTGTCAGCACCAAACAGGACAGTGAACGATGGGGCTCGGTATCGAATTTGTCACCGTTTTGGGGGCTGCCAGCACATGACAGAGAGGAGGAGAGCGAGTGAGCTTAGGTGTGCTTCATGTCTCAGTCTTAAATACGTGCTCCTCAATTGCTGACCCATCTGTCTGACTTACTTAGCGAACACACACCTGCGGTCAAAGCAGAGCTATTGTCAGCACTCCCTGCGTGCGGTGTGTGCAAGTACTTAAAGCTCTATTGTTTAAGACGTTGCGGTCTTAATTAACCTTCCTCTCAACCTTTACATTTAATTTTCTTCTGTTAGTCATTCATAGGTTGAGCATTTCATTCATACTACTTCAAACAGACATGTTTACTTAAATTTAAACAAAAACTTAAACCCCAGCTGTTTACTCTTTCTGGATCTAATCCCCAAGCGTCATCCAGTGCCTACAAAAACTCTTCTGTAAGTGGTCAAACTAGTTCAGAATTAACAAGCAAATACATGGCATATTAACTGTACTTGCAATTTCTTTGGCAAGTTTGGCAGAAATCATCAGAGCACTGAGCCACTTAAAGAACTAAAGTTGGTAAAAAAAAAAAAAAAAAAAAAAGGTCCTTAAGATTATTATAGTTATGTCTCCCACACCATTATGTTGCTGAATGTTAACAGTTGATGTCCTCTGGGTCCATCGTGATCTCAAAGAAAGCCTCTTTCTGTTCATTTGGTGCTCAGTCACAGTTTGCTACTGTTCCCTCAGGCTTCCAGGGTGATTTTTCTGTCTGGGAGAGGAGCAGAAATCATCCTCCCAGTTCCCAGACTAAATCACATCACTTTTTCATCTTGAGAGTGAATTGCAGATGACTCACTCCGTCTTTTTATATTTGTTTGCAGACTTGTCTTGTGTTGGCGAGACCAGATATACTGTGACTGGAGATCATGGGTTTTTATTGGACTGTTTATGTGCAACCTATGTCTACGATAATTACTTTACAAACTTCACTCATTCAGTTGTGTTGTAGGCTTACTACATAATTTAACAGTATAAAATTGTAATTGCTGTTAAACACTGTAATAAGATGACTAGATATCACACAAACCTGGCAGTGGAAAATAATTCCTAGCATTTGTCCAATTAATTTACTAGACACATATGGTGCCACCATCTTAAACTGTGGTGCACACATAAAACATAGAGACAGTTTACAGAGAATTCCATTGTCACATCAGAAGCCTGTGACTTTATTCATGATAATGCAATGTGATAAAGGTTAACCGAGATGTTATAATCACAATGATACTGTAGGTGCTTATGACATGTGAAGCAGCTCGTTGCCACATTAAACTGCTGTACATCTCAGATCTTAGGTAATGTAAAATGGTAGTTTTAAATTAACATTGCCACTGGGGACAGCCTCTAATTAAACTTCCTGCTTTTATTAAAACAGTACAGCAAAAAGCAAACATGGACTTCTCTGTGTCATGATGGTGTTTAAAGATCAGGGAAATTATGATTCAGTCATCCTCGACATATTGACATGTCCAGTCATACAAAATCCATGGAATAATCATATGCCTGAAATGACTAATCAAGGATTGCAACTTTTAGTTTGAAACTTTTCTTTTTCTTGGTCATGAATGCATAAAATCCCTTCAGTTCCCAGGCAGGCTCTCCAATAGTCAGTCAACCCCGCAACTATTCACTGCTATTAAAGGGCAGCTGTACTGAAACTAAGGACAGTTTTAAGTCGGGAGGAGAGTGAGCCGCAGACTTACAACCACACTTTGAGATTAGTTTGTTACTGTTTAATCAGTTGAAGTATCGCTGACATTTACAACAGAAAACTTGGTGCAACATAAACCTGACAGATGCCGCAATCCACGGCTGTGTACACTGTTTGTTATTAACACAGTCAGCTTTATGGTTGCGAACGCCCTACAACACTTACTAATGAACATTTCTGCATTGCTCATTGTTTTCTTTTCAGCATGTTAAACAGCTGTGGTCAAATGTGGGCGTACATGAAGATATAAAGAAGCAAAAGAAATAAGTGGGAGGGCGAGAATAATGAGAGCAATGTAGTCATTATTTAAACTTGGTCAGCATTATTTCTACCGAATTCATCTCACTGGAAAAACTTGTGGAACAGGCAAACAAGCAAATACTTTCAGTAAGTTTCTGTCTCGTTTATAGTAGTTTTTCACAGCTTGATGAAATACATCCCCGCTGTGAGAAATATCCAGCATTTTGCACCTTCACAATTTTTAATTACATCTCAAATCGTTCTCCATTCTTCGGATTGTCTCTCTGGTTATTTTTATCCCCATCAGTAGTGTGATCAAAGCATGCATAACAAATTTTGGATAATCAAAGTTTCCCAGCTACTGTGAGTGAGGTCAGACGGGTCAGACTGGTACCTTGTTTTGTTATTAATACTCTGAGTCCACGGATCCATCGAGAGTCCCCCCGGCTCTAGGTTTTCTGTGGCTCCGACAATTTAGCTTCATTATGAGCCCAAGTATACTTCAGGGCTCATTGACTGCCTGCCTCAGGGCAAGTTTTTATTTTCTCAGAACTTGTGCATCTCCAAATGCGTTTCCTCTAATTAAGTTTTTATATGATAATAAAGCGTAAGTCGTCCTACCCCTTGAGGACGGCAACAACGTCCATAACCTCTTTATAGTTTCATTGGAATAAAACAATTTATATCCTTTTACAAATGCAAATAGCGCATTTTTGCCAGGTACAATCAGTCCGAGAGCAACATTTATCTTGTTTTCTTTTGTGTTTCTGGTTTTGTGGCATGATGCAGTTTTCTTCTAAAGGTTTCCTGATAGTAAGTCGGGTGTACCCACGCTCCACTTGCCCCCCTCTGCCCTCCCACTTTCCCGATCCGCCGCCCTCCACCCGACACCATATTTTAATGTTTCCGTCTGTCAAATGGTGTCTGGATGAGATGTAGCCTGGATATTGTTTTGCCGTGGAGGTGTGAGCTGTTGTGTTTCCAGTAATTGAACATAAGACTCTCAGTACTGCTCAGAAAATAATAGGGCCAGAATGTAATACAGCAAGCAAGGCGCAAAAAAGAAAATATTTCCATCCCACTCTCTTTCTCTCTCTCTTTCTTTCTCTCTCTCTCTCTCCCTCTCTCTCTCCTCCCCCATTTTTGTTTGTTGCATCTCCCTCTTTTTGTTTCCTTCATTTCCAGACTTCTCTTTTTGTAACTGTCATTTTTCACTCTATTACACACAGCACTGTGGTTTCCTCTAACAACTCTGCTGCTGCAGCTGCTCCTTTCTCTAGTCAGCAGAATGATTCATCGACCTGTAATGTCATTCTGAAGGTTTTTGGGGACATTTTGAAATGTGAGCGCTTACCAGATGCAGCCGTCACTCTTATTTACATCTGAGGCTCAATTCGTCAGGTCGCCGTATTTTACCTACTACCATATTTCAGAGTAACTTTGATCGGTGCTATAAATCCAACAGTCTCTTGGGACAATTAATTGTACACTGTATACTTAGAGCTTGTTTGTGTGTTATGACTTTCCAAATGGGTTTTAGTAACTTACAGAGATGGAGGTGAGAGTGTTTTAGTAACCAGACAATTTAAACTCAGTTATACTCTTTTTATGTCTTAGTTGACCTTGTTGTTCTTATACACAGTGCTCTTTTCACCTCTCTCTGCAGTAATTTGTACAATGGCATTCAAAAATAACTCTTATTAGTAGATGCTGTTGTTAATCCTACATGATTATAGCCTAGATAATATCACTGCCTCCATAATGACAATAGAGCAAAGAACAAGGTGTATTATAATTAATATAATGCAGACTATAACCTACTCAGAAGGGCAAATACAGTTGCTTTCATTCTGCTTAACACATGTATATACATTTGACTGCAATGATTTCTTAATTATAAAACATTACAGATCCCTTGTATATGTAACATTTATGGTGAAGAAGCATCTCTTTGTAAGTGTGGTTTCTGCTGTTCTGCTGCTGTTCTTCTCTGTCCTCTTCCATGTTGATTTTTGGATTCTTCATCAGTTTGCCACAGAAGGTTACCTCCTCTTTTGATCACTCGCTGCACTGAGTTTTCAGTCAAAAATCTGTGAAGTGTAGTTGAAAAGCTTCATCTGTAGCAGTTGCTCCATGTGTAGACAAACTCCTCCACTCTACAACTGTAGGGGATTAGGCTCTGAAAAACCTGAATGCAGTGGGATGTGACATTGGTTCCCAGGCTCTGTTTAACTAGAAATTAATTCGCTTTTTATTTGCTTGTTATATAGAGTTTGCTTTCTTGTTTACCTGCAGCTATTCCATTCTCTAACGCACTACCATGTCCTCCTCCTCTGCATGTTTTTTTTATCCAGTGTACCTGTCGAAAGGACATGGTGAAGATCTCCATGGATGTGTTTGTGCGCTGCCTGCAGCCGGATCGCTACGAGCTGTGGAAGCAGGGCAAAGACACCACAATGTTAGACCACCTTAAGGCCACTGAGCTCAACAGCCCTGAGCTAGAGCGCTGGAGGCAGCATCGTGTCACCTACAGAGCTAACCTCCTGCGAAGGTGAGAGGTTTGATACACAGGATGTTTTCAGATAGTAAAGAATATCTCAAAATATGCGCATCACTCATGTGAGTTCATTTGACAAAATAGCATCTATTCCCAATTTTGTTTATAATGTGCTAAGAAAAAGCATAAAATCACTGTTGAAGTTTTTACTTAGCTCTCTCTCTGCTCTACCCCAGGGCCATGCAGAAGATGAAGCAGGTTCGTCGTCTAAAGCTGGAGGAGGTGAAGGTGCTGGCGGAGGAGGGCATTGAGCTGAACGCTACTGAGTACCAGCGTCAGGTGGAGGAGCGCGAGGCCCAGCGGAGGCAGGAGAGGGAGGAGCGTCTAGCCAAAGAGGCCATGATGACCCTGGAGGCCATGGAGCGTGAGGAGCAGGAGGCTGCTGAGGCTGCCGCTAAAGCAGCAGAGACTCCATCTGTGGAAGGTGAGGAAAATCTGAGCAGTTACTGTAATGTGTTTGTGTGTAAGCAGATCAATCAAGTAAGGGGTGTTATTCCAGAGTGCAAATTTAACTCAACTTGATTAAAAATGCAATCCACATCTCTGTATTAATCACAGTACCTCATAAAGTCTGTCACCTTTTTTTTTTGGATACGCCATTGCTACTCCTCTGACATTTCTTTTCTTCCTATTTTCTTCAAGAGCCAGAAGCCAAACCACAGAACTTGACAGAGGACGTTGAGAAAAAGAAGCAGAAAAAGCCGAAGAAGATCTCCAATATCCAAAGTGCCATGACTGGATTTGAGGAAGCATTTCAGCAGTTTGCTACATCTGGCATCAATAATTCCAAGAAGGCCACGGCCAGTCGTGTAGACACTCTATCCCCAAGACACAGTGACATCCCAGCAGACAACAAGATGGATGTGAGTGCCACACAGGTGAGACTGACCGAAAGTCAATAGATTTCTCCTTTGATTTGTGACACAATTAAACTTCTGAATTGGCTCATGAACAGCAAATTAATTCAGTCTAGTGATAATTTTACAAACATTTGTTGTTATCAGTGAAATATATAAATTAAATCCACAAAACAAATCAGGATGTAGGTGTTTCTCAGTGTTGATTATAGCAATATTGCATAATAAAATATCTTACATGTAGCAAAAAGGTGTGAAAACTATTTTTCTTAATGCAGGTTTTATGCATTTTAAAGCAAAGTCAACAGTAAAACAACAGTTTACAAAATGATTGTGAACTTTTTAACATACTAAACACGTTGGAAAAAACATAAACAAAAGACAACATGAAACAACCTTGGTTTTTCAGGCATGCTACTCCAAGATGAAAATGCCAACAGAGGTAAAAAAGAGTCGCCGCCACCCTCTCAGCAAGCCTCCCATGCGATCCCCTCTGTCCATCGTCAAGCAAGACCCTACGAGTGACAAAGGTATGTGGTTTTGTATTTGGCACTGGATATTTATTTAAATATATTTACTGTAAATATATTCTTATTTTAAACTAAGTGATGCTTGTACCGGAAGTTCTCAACTGTTAAAGAGTAATCACCCTTCTTCAATAAGCTGCAAACCCACCTACAGTACAAAATGTTGATGATGTTTATTTTCATGTTCACGTGAACAAAACTGTAGGGAGAAAGGCCTTGGAAACAGTTACATTTAAAGACAGAATATATAAACACAGATTTACCAAAAACATGATTTTCAAGAAACCTATCCTGTTTTTTTTCTCCCTATCTCCCTCATCATTTATGTCACCCACTGGTCTCTCCATCATGGTACTTAAAATGAAGAAGACACCATTTCTGTTTTGATTATTGATCTGGGGAAAGAAAAACAAGCAGGACTAAAGCTCCCTGTGGGGATAATGAAATCAAGACGGCAAGGCTTATTTTCCCTGCTCTCCCTTCCGTGTTTTTCTTTTCATTTTCTGACTGACACTTATTGATCTGGGGATCATGACTTCCAATTACCTGCTTTCAAAGTCACTTTAAGTTGGCAGCAGGGGACCCGGCTCAGGGCCTGTCCTTCAGAAGGGTGGATGGGGGGACAAGGAGAGAGAGAGAGAAGGCAGGCGGTGTGAAAATAGACGGTTAAATGGGAAGCTTGTGAAAAGATCTTCCTGCCTTCTGTCCAGGTCTAACAAACGGTCTGGATCAGTAGCTTCAGGGCTTTACTGTAAAATTGATTCCCGGCCCTGAGTAGCAAATTATTAAGGCCTGTCCTGTTTGCGTTCATCAGCCAGTCATATCAGGAGTGGTGTTGTTATTGTCCGTGTACAGAATGTACTCTTCTCATCTCTTGGCAGGGGCTCGCTTCTGAAAAAGATTCTCTAAAAACACTTAATATGCATTTCAGAGAAAAATACAAATCATTACCAATGACAAACCTCCCCACATGTCTTTATGATGTGTCAGTTACTACTAATTGTGGATATTTTCTTTTGCAGCAGCAGCCCTGTAATTATTTAAATTTCTTACCCACAGAGCTGTCCTCACCCATGCCTCTGGATAGTGACATGAAGAAACAGGAGCACCTGTGGCAGAATCACTCACCCAACTTCCTGGCAGAGAAGGCTTTCAATGCTGCAGTGGCTGCACTCCAACCACACTGTGCGATCTGCTCACTCTTCTGTCCCTACACGAAGGTAGATCCTCACACTGCTGCAGAGATGCATAGTAGCAAGTCAGGAAGTTAGCACCGGTGATGTTGGATACTACCTGACGAATGCTTTTTAACAGTTTCATTTTAAGAGATTCTTAATTCTCTTAATTCTGACCTCTTCAACCACAGAAAGACGGCTCCGTTGCAAACGAGACCCAGCGCGTCGCCCCTCCACGCCTTGGCAGCTTGACCCGTCCACTTGTCCCAGAGATGTGTTTCAGTGTTGGAGCAGGAAACACAGAGCCACCGCCCACCAACTGTCACATCGGGGAGGATGGAACCAGTCTACTGATCCGCTGTTCATCTTGCCACATGCAGGTTCATTCCAGTAAGTATTAAACTGTCAATACACAGGAGAGTGTAGTGCCTGTGTCGGTATAACACAAGTGTTCATTGCTATAGATTAATAACTCTTCAGGACAAGTGTACTAGTTTTTGTGAATTCTTTTTAGACAAGCTTAAAAAATAAATTTGAGCACAGCAGTGTTTGTTTGTCGGTAATGAAAAGTTAAAGCTCTTGCAGCTACAGGAAAAGTTCTAGCAAAGAGAATTTGATTACAGCTTTTACTGAAGTGTTTGTAGAGCCACAGAGACATAGAGTACGTAGGTGTTAAAGGATGTAAGAAGTTGGTCTTTGGATATTTTTTTGCTGTTATTTACAGACAGGTGGCAAATTAAAGTGAAAAACTGAACCAATGATCCCAAAAGTAAGAGGATCCGGTGCCTTTATAATGCTGAGGGGACATTTTGCTGGCATGGTTTGAGTCCAGTACAAAGTTCCTCTGAGTGATGGCCTTTATCCTATGATGACACATTTCTATCCTGATGGGAGTGGTCTCTTTCAGGATGACAATGGCCCCATGCATAGGTCACGAGGGATCACTGAATAGTTTCATTATGAAAGTGATGTGAATCATATGCTATGGCCTTCATAGTTATCATATCTTAATCCAACTGAACACCTATGGGAGATGTTGGACTGACTTGTTAGGCAGCACTGTGCATCACCATCATCAAAACATCAAATGGGTGACTGTTTTGAAAGAATGTCTCCAGATGAACTTCAAAATCAAAGCCAAGGAACATTGAAGTTGTTCTGGTGGTACATGGTGGCCCAACACCTGACTAAGAGACATTATATTGTTTTTCCTTTAATTTGTCACCTATCCATGTTAATTTTATACATGTGTTGTACAAGGGGATAGATGTAGCTTCAAACATACATTTTAAGAACACAATTAAGACTGTACAATGTAGTTAACATCATAAATGGACACCCTATTGGTTGTGAAACAGGAGTGTGTAAAACTGAGCGTAGAAGTTATTTTTTGCTCGACAATATTTTGAGAATTTAGAAGTCTTTTGTCTGTGTATTTTTTGTAGAAACATTGCATTTGATGCTGTTCTACAGCATTTGATTGATAACACAAGTCCATACACGGACTGGCAAGTTTTACAGACTCCACTGGACATTTCACTGTGTTTCTCTGTTCACATTTTTTTCCCCCTGGACCCCCCGAGAATAGTGTTGGAAAAATAGGAAGCACAGAAGACGAGACTCCAGTACAGCAGTGCAACAAACTGTCTGCTCAATTCCCCTGTTGCCATGCTCAGTGAGGCTTTCTAGTTTAACTCTCCTTGACTCGGGTTAAACTAGCTAAGAGGCTGCTGAAGCAACGCAAAGGTCTCTCTGAAAGCAGCACACCATAAAGTTTCCCAGCTCTTATTTACCCTGCTTTCTGCACTTCATAATTTTTCACACGAAAGTTGACTTTTAAGGGCATCTTGCTTCTGTAGAAGCAAAGGATAGGCAGCTTGTTAATATTATGTTTGAGTGAGTTATCCCAGGATTCTCTCTGTGCTTGGCTCGAGTTCTTGTTGCCAAATGTAGAGATGAGCTGTGTAGACAAAACATTTTTAGGTTTGTTACTAGTGTATATACTGTGCTCATCGTGTATGTTTTTTTTTTTAAATGAATGGCGTATGAATGTTTCGAACTATCAGCACTAAAGGATGTTTTGTGTCCGGCTAAACACACCACATAAATCACAACATTGACTTGCACACGTGTA
>OMNN01082146.1:0-12808 GCA_900302755.1 Chromis chromis | reverse complement strand
GTGCTGACCTTTTGTTTTATCAGCTGGTATGGGTTGCTCCCCCTTAAAGACAGGAAAAGGTTGCAGGGTATCACTAAAGTGTGCAGCAGAATTGCTGGCACCACACTCAATGACCTGACTGTGTTGGATCAGAATCAGACTCTGAAGAAGGCTCAGTCAGTCCTTGATGATCCCAGTCATCCCCTGTATGATGAGTTCAGGTTGCTTCCGTCAGGTCGCAGATACAGTGTTCCTCAATGTAGGACCAATAGGATGAGGAATTCTTTGGTTCCGGCAGCCATTCTTCTGCTGAATAACTCTGTGTAATGTTGGGGCTGTATTTATTGTTTTATTTATTGTATTTTTTCTGTTGGTTTGTTGTCCATGTGATACTGCTGGCTGTAGAACAAATTGCCCCTCGGGGATAATAAAGTTTACCTTGACCTTGACCCTGGTGATAGTGACCCAGAATGTTTTTTTTTTCTTTTTATCAGGTGGATCACGCAGCCAACAGAACCCAATTTGGAAGCAAGATCCACAACTATGGAGCCATCCAGGAGAAGATGGCTCGCATGACTATGCTGCAATACGTTACTGAGGTCAGTCGCTGAACACCTGCACTTCAGTGTCAATCACATTTATCTCAGCTTTTGTCTCGGGGCACTGAGCTGTGTAAACAAAAGTATTGAACAACATATATCTTAATAATATCAGGTAGTCAAACATAATCTTTGCTTTGCCAGCTCACTGGTTTCTGCCACCACTCTGGTATCTTTGCCTAATAGACTTCATTTAAAGGTTTAAGTTCAAATTCTCATTAAATGAAGTTCCACTCTAGTACGTCTACAAAGCATTGTGTAAGCTTGCATTCTTCTCTGCAGCACCAATGCACAAGATGTCACATACTCATGTTGAAGTTCTGTTTTTGTGTCTGTCTTTTTAAAGTCAATGGCCTACATGATCAGCGGGAACATGGACAGTGGAGCATCTGAATTCCAGATAGAAGCTGCCATCAGCAAGATCTTTGCTTCGGTAAGAACTTTAATAGCACACGTTGTGTCAGTCGATCAGTTCATTGAGGCTAATGTGTGTTTTAGAGGCCTTTTAATGTCAGAGTTTAAGTTAACTGAGGAGCCTTTTAGAAATGATTGCATTGTTCTTCTCCTGATTTTACATACATTTACTTCTTACACAACACAACACCTCTTACATCATATTCATGATGTTCCTTATTCTGTAAAAGCCTGAAGACCCTGGCTGGTAAATAGAGGAAGTTGATGTCCCAAGGCTTATTTGCTGTTCAACATGAAATCTGGTGGTGCGGTTGACAGAGCAAACGCTCATTTGCATCTCTGTGTGTTTTTCAATTGGGACAGGAAGCAGCATGGAATGTGACTGACGAGTGCATTCAGGTTATGGGCGGCATGGGTTTCATGAAGGTGAGTGCTTAGTCCACATGCTGTCACATACAAACCAGGTCAAATCTGAGAAGTTCCTTGGAACTAATGTTTAAGCAGCTTTACCAGTTTGTTTATCTGCCAGCTGGAGTTGGTCCTTAATAATTAGCACGTAATATCCCAGTGAGAGCAGGTGAAGTCCACATACTGTAGATATAGTTTCAAATGGCTGACATAGCAAGTTAATACAACTGCTATTCTAGGAAGTCAGGAACTTGACTTGACCAAAATACCTTCTCTGTGTATAGACTGGACTAGATTTACTGATGTCTCATCATAATTTGACATTTTTAAGTATCTGCTTATACTATTTTAATACTTCTGTTTTTAATTGGTGCTTATGTGCTCTGTGTCAACATAGCCTGAAAGTTCCTGAATTTATTGTGTGACTTTTGGTTGCAGCCGGGTCACTAATGGCTTCAAGGTTGTGTTGAGGAGAGTGGAATTTTTATTTTTATTTATTTATTTTACAGAATCTGGCAAACAGTTTATTTATTGATTTTTGACGTGTGATTTGAAGCTTAGATTTGGTAAAGTGTCCTGACTGAGCGCTACATCACAGATGAATAATTCAAGGATGGTCAGGAAGTTCAAAGTCTTTCAATTCTTTCTTTTTACAGTTTCTAGCTCTGGTGTCATTTTTTGCATGTGTGTGTTTTTTACTTAGGGTTTGGAGGGTTAAAGAAACTTCAAGTTGCAGTATGCATAAATCTGGAAGACGCAAAACAACAAAAAACAAACAAACAAAAAAATGCCTGGATTTGAATATGCAGCCGTCCTACTGCAGCTTTCCCCTTTGTCTTAAGCCCCACCCATCACATGAGCATGGCCATATCTATGCGCTTAAAACATGTACAATTCTACAATTTCAATTTCACTTTTATCCAAAGTGACGTACATAGGTAGGTAGGGGGGGCAGCATTAAGGACCTTGCCTAAGCGTCCTCTCTGGATACCTGCACCCTGACTCGGATTTGAATTACCGATCTCCCATGCCAAGGTCTGAGATGTCCCTGAGCTATCCAACTGCTAGGTAAAACATAGTCATGCTAAAAGTCAACATTTACAATTTAAACACTACTCTCCACTGTTTAACCCATTTAGCCACTATATTCTGCTTATAATATGGACTTGGTGTCTGTTTATCAGAACTTACCTGACCTGGGTGAAAAGACCGGCTAGATTTTCTAAAGCCTGAAAGACGAGCCAAGAAGAGGTGCAAAGTTGGCATTTTTCCAATGCCAAAACTATTGCTACCCCAGCCTTAATTGTGTTTTGAAGAACCAGGGTCTTAATAGTTCCTTGCTCATAGTTGCTGTTCCCAAAGATGTCCACGCTTTGGCATAAATGTCCATTTCTAGAGGGAATAGTTTGCCCTCCCAAACACCACTAACAGCTCACACATGTATAAAGGCTGCTTTAGCTTAAGTACAACAAACATTCACATGAGAAAACTTGATTGTTCCAGCTGATATACCGCACGTATAAAGCTGAAATACATGGTTGTTAAACATGGTGCAGAGCCCAGATGGTTTCCCTGCAGCTACTCTTGTATTTTCAGTTCCACTTCTTGGTTTCCCACTTTGAAACGTCCATAAACATTGCACCAGGGAATCTTTAAACTTTGTTGATATTCCACTGAGTATAAGAGTGCATCTCAAACAGGCATAGTGGAAACTCAAACAAGGATGTGCCAAAGGGACTTTTAGATCATGGTTGTATTGACTGGAAAGGGAATCGGCTTTCCTGCTTGACTTGGAGTACTGTGTGTATTTAGTGTGTACACAACTAATAATTTATTATGTGCAGTCATAACCAACCTAAATGTACAATATTTACTTATCAGCGTATTTCTACATCAACAGTGTATGGACTTTATGGCTTAATATTTGAAACAACTTATAAGTAATTGCATAATACACCAGCACTAACACATTCAGATTCAGAAAACGTTATTTATCCAGTTCAGTTTACAGCTCCCAGTTTACAAAACAACAACAACAATCATTCGTTAGACATACACTCTAACACTCAACCTTCAATTGTCAGTGAATCAGTTTAGCTAATGGTTTCCCAGCAGCAATATGTGAAAACCCTAACCCACTTGTACAAAGAAAAGAATGAATAAAAAAATAAAACGACAAAGCACAAACCTACTCATTAAAATTAGCATTTATCTGCTTCTTAACTGAAGGCATAAAAGAAGGCAAGGCAAGGCAGATTTATTTGTATAGCACAATTCATACACAGGGCAATTCAAAGTGCTTCACAAAAGCAAAGTTAAAAAGTCAAAGCAAAATAAAACAGACAATTTTAAAAACACAATTAAAATTTAAAACATAATCAGTAAAACATGAATAATATCAATGTCAAGAGAACAGTGCAGATAGGACACCTTCAGTTGTCATATGCACAGCTAAACAGAACTGTTTTCAGCCTGGACTTGAACACTGTCAGAGTAGAGGCCTGTCTCACGTCATCAGGAAGACTGTTCCAGAGTTTAGCTGCATGGAACTGAAATGCAGCTTCACCGTGTTTAGTTCTGACTCTGGGCACCAGCAGAAGACCTGATCCTGAGGTTCTCAGGGTCCGAGATGGTTCATATGGGACCAACATGTCAGAGATGTACTTTGGTGCTAGACCATGGAGAGACTTATAAACAAGCAGAGCTGTTTTTAAAATCTATAAAAGAGTTTGAGTAGCGGTTGGTTTTCCTCAGGGGTGCATAGTAGCGCCGCCCTGAGGGCATTAAAGACATGACATGGTCCTTCTGATTCATGATACATTTTGCTTTCTGGACCACACGTTTTTTTTTCCAGAGCACACTCGGGTCTGTTAGCTGGACTCCAATAGACTCTGACTATGTGGTTCAGGCTGTTTTTGTCCTTCACAGACAGACCATCAAACCAACAAATAAAAGAGAACGTTAAAAGACTTGCAATAAAAGAATGATAAAAGGAACATAAAATGGTTTTAGAAACACTCAAAGAGCTTCCGTATCAGGTGGATTCTTTGATGTCCCCGTTTGACAAGCGACTCTTTAGATAAGAGTCAGATGTGGTTCCTAAGTATTTGTAGGTTTCTACAATTTTTCTAAAATCAATGAACTCCTTTGTTTTTGTTACATTAAGATCCAAGAAGTTGTCATCGCACCATTTGATAAAATCATTAAAAGCCAAGCCACGATCCGACTGTGGGTCCTGAAGAAAAAGTAACGGTGGTAACCGCCCTGAGGAGAACCAGTGCTAGAAATGATGGGGGTAGACATGTGGTCATTAAGGAGGACACGCTGCACTCTGTCTGTTAAAAAGCAACAATAAGATCTGGTCTGGGAGCATAAAATAAGAGGCTAGCCGTTCAATTAAAATATGGGGCTGCATCTTATTAAAAGCAGAAGAAACATCAGCAAATAAAACCTGCCACAAACCTCAGATAACTACTTATCTACCTAACCCTAACCCTAACCCCAGCACTGATGTAGCTAAGAGCACAGCTTTGTTTACCAGAGAAGTCGCATACATGGTGAAAGCTGCTTGGCTTGCCATTGTGGTATTGAGTCACAAAGTTGCTACGTGCTACACGCTCACGCAGAAACAAATGCTAAACCACATTGATGGTTTCCTCAGGTATCAAAAAAAAAGAAAGAAGCAGATCAACCAAGTTGCTTACAAGAATAGACTGGAACATGCTTGCTGAAGATATGGGGGCGAAGTGAAGTTTGTAAACAGTAATGTTGTTGTGCTTAAAATAAACCACATGATACAGCAGACTGCCTCGCAAAGACTTGTGCCATTGTGTAAGGTTCATAATAGTGTGGAAAGTGTGGCCTGTCATGGAAATACACTCGCTACACTAACAGCAGGGGTGGTGATCATCTTAGAAATTCTCTAAACAGAAATTGAAAAATGTAAGCTTCACAAAGTTTTTACTTACAGATTATTGAAAGTATCAAACATAATTTTGCTAGTAAAACTGAAAAGAGCTGTGCAGCATGAGCCATCTAAAAGGATAGGGGGTAAAGCCACTGATGCCACAGCCGTTGATTAATTCTGCTCATAGTGTGCATTTTGACTCATTTCCCCAAGGAAGTAAAAGTCAAAAGTGCCTCGATGCACATTTTCATTTCTGTGCGGCTTAAAATACAAACGGCGTCTTGCAAATCAATCTAAAGCAGTGTGCGGGAAGTGTCTTGATTCCTCTTTGCAGCTGGGGTTTTCATTACCTTATTTAAACTTGTGTGAGACGCGACGGGTTGAAATGTCTTCTATGTGTGAGACAGAGAAGAAGTAAAACCTGTGCTTTCATGACTGTAAATTGGTTGGTTATCCATCCGTCTGTTATCTGTACACCGCTTAATCCTCTGTAGGGTCGCGCAGGGGGGGCTGCAGTCTATCCCAGCTGACTTAGGGTGAAGGCAGGGGACACAGGTCACCAGTCTATCACAGGGCTACACACAGAGACAAACAAGCACACTCTCATTCACACCTACAGACAATTTAGAATCATCAATTAACCTCAGCATGTTTTGGACATTGGTGGTTATATGAAACTGTATTAAAAAAAGAAAGTCTATGCTTCTCTCTACAGTGTTCATTATCAACTTGATGTTTCCACAGGACTCTGGAGTGGAGAGAGTGATGAGGGATCTGCGAATTTTCAGAATCTTTGAGGGCACAAATGACATCCTGAGACTCTTTGTGGCTCTCAATGGCTTCCAGGTAACATAAAAGCTCTTTGCTGTAATGTCTGTGGCGGACTCGGCTGTGGTGACCTGATAATGGGTGTGTGGAAAAGTACAGAGGAAGTGATTTCTGCTTGCTGTCTGAAACTTATCAGTACTTCCCATGTGCCTTTCAATGTGCAGCAGCATCTTGTAGTTTTAAAAATGGGTGATCAAGAAGCAACTTCCTCAAACGTGTTTTACACTGTATCCGGCCTGTTTTCCCCCTAACACTCGCTGTCATTCAAATTGACAAAGACAATCCTATCTCTGCTTTCCTCCAGAATGCTGGAAACCAACTGAAGAGCTTACAGAAAGCCCTGAAAAACCCCCTTGGCAACGCCGGGCTGCTTGCAGGAGAAATCACCAAGAGAGCCAAAAGGTTGCATCACCTTTAGCAACATACTTCCTCCTTTCTGGGAGGAACAAAGTGTTAGACTGCTGTAGCAGACAGGAGGAGATGGGGGACACCCCTTACAATGCACATTACATGCATGAGGCAGTTTGATTTTCACATTGATGTCAGTTCCAGCCTTTATTATGCAACTGTTCAGGTGTAGCTGAGCTGAAACTAACCCCTTCACTGACAGTAATCTCTTCCGCATATACAAAATGTAACATTTACAGGATGTAGAGGAGATTTATAGTTACTTCCTCTGTCCGCAAATTATTATTAGTATGATTATTATTAGTGTAAATATCGTTTCCAGAAATGTGTATTGCCAACATAAACTGCAGTTACTATTTCTTGCTCTCCTCTTTAGCGGTTTAGTTAATGCTGCCAGGCTCTGAGTGCCATTACACTGCAGACAAAAGGCTCATCACGTAACTGAAATTCAGCAAATTGATCCTACTTTTTATACCCCCTTTGCCATCACGTGGGGCAGTGGTGGCCTAGTGGTTTGTGAAGCAAACCTTTGGGTCGCCGGTTCGAACCCCCTAGCTGGCAAGAGGTTGAGGTGTGAAAGTGAGAGCGACCGCTTGTCCCAGTCAAAAGCAAGACCCTTAACCCCTGACTGCTCCCCGGGCGCTGTACCGCAGCAGCCCACTGCTCCTAGTATGTATAGTTAAGGTTAACTTTGAATAAGATGGGTCATATGCAGAGAAGGAATTTCCCCAAGGGGATCAATAAAGGTTATATTATATTATTATTATTATTATTATCCCCACTCCTCCAACCCAGTGATCTAACACTTTACTAATGAAAACACTGACTTCTATATAGTAAAACAGGATGCAATACATCTTTACACACACAGTTAACATGGTCTTCTTCCTTGTCTTTATAGAAAGGCAGGTTTGAGCACAGGTCTGACACTGCAGGGAACTGTCCATCCTGAGCTGGCACAGAGCGGTGACCTGGTATGTTAAACCTTTATTTATGAGCTTGTGATACAGTTTTTTTCTGTTTGTTTTTTGACTGAAATGTATTGTATGTGAACCCTACACACCAGATTCTGATCATCAAAGCAGCAGGACCCTTTGTTTCTGTAATGAAATAATGTGGATTTTCTTTTCTGCTGTGTTGCTTTTAATGACCAATTTAGACAATAATTGTCATGTTTGTTTTTTTGCTGCTTTCCAGACAGTTAAAGCCATTGAACAGTTTGGAGTGGTCGTTGAGGAGCTTTTGATCAAACATGGCAAGAAGATCATTGGTAAGTGCAAATGTGTGACTGCCAGAGGAAACCTGGTGGGTGTCGGATACAAATCTGTAGGAACACAATTTGCACCAGTTTACTGTTTCACTTGAGGGCAAAGTCATCTCAAATTTTAGCTTACTTGAAGGATCATAACTCCTCCCCAGAAACATTCCAGTCATTTCGAATAGTTTGAAAGTGATATCGTTGACTTGTTGCTCCTTACAAGGACTGAGTTTCTTCACCTGGCAGTATAACAAATTTGTCATCATTCGGCTCAACAAGCGGTTTCATTTTTCAGATGAACAGTTTGTCTTGAAGAGAGTCGCAGACTGCGCCATCGACCTGTACGCCATGGTGGTTGTCCTGTCGAGGTACGTGCAAACAAAAGAAATAAACGGTGTCAGATTCTGTGTGGTGTTTTTTTTTTTTCCCTCCCACTTAACCACCACTGGCCTTTTGTCTGTCCCCGTTTCACACATTCTACACTCCCACTTACTCTCTATGGTCTTTTTCTATTCCACATACAAACTCCTACGCAGCCTTAAAGCACCACTTCTTGTGTTTTTTTTTCTTTTCCGCAGGGCTTCACGCTCTCTTAGTCAAGGCCATCCTTCAGCTCAGCATGAGAAGATGCTGTGTGAGACATGGTGCATGGAGGTAAGATCCTCTTCAGAGATATCCTGACGATAATGTCTGCATCGATTTGGATATCCAGTTTGAACATTATATAGTAAAACTGGTGGGGGGTGGGGGTGCATAGCTTTTTGAAGAATAAATATTATATTAGTTATTAATCAATTTGATGTGCACGGTTAGCTGAATAAACATTTAAAACTTGACTACCCCCCCTTGTCAACACCAAAAACACTAGTTAGTCAAACAGTTCTTATTGTGCAGTGCAGGTTCACAGTAGCTAATCTGTCACATGGCTTGGTTTGACCTACTTTTAAACAACAATAATGTTGTATGTATGCTGTGTCAGATTAAACTAGTGTCTAACCTCTCAACCAAAGCAATGGTTAACCACATTCAGGCCCGACTCGTGGACGTTAACCTGCAAAATAAGAAGGCTGCTTCAACCGACATTGACATTTAAGAAACATATTAAGCGCCTCACAAAGACTGTTAATTTTAATGTAGTAAATTTTAGACAGGTAAGACCTTTTATGACTCTGTATGCTGCACAGATGTTTTTACACTCTATGATTCTGTCACATATAGATTATTGTATAACCACATGGTCACTTGCTGCTGGTACAACACTCAAACCAATCGAATCACTTTTAAAAAAAGCCATAACAATTCTGGACAAGAAACCACCCTCATTTCATCATTGCACTGTTTTAGACAAGCACAATCTGTTCAATTTTGATAATTTTGTTAATTTTAAATCTGGCTGTTTTGTGTGTAAAGTTGTGCATGGACTTGCCCCTCCTCCATTACAGGATTTTATTAAACCAAAGACTTTGGCTGGGATGGGCTACAGGGCCACAGCTCGGGGGGACTGTGAGGTTCCACACAGGCGCACTAGTTTTGGACAGACTGTGCTCTCAGTCAGAGGCACGAAGTTCTGGAATAGTCTTCCATTATCAATAAGAGAGACTCCAACACTGGCCACATTTAAAGCACACCTAAAAAAGTGGCTAAAGGAAAACCAGGCCTGTGAACACTTTTAGTGAATGTTTGTTATTATTGTTGTATATTGTCATTGTAGTGATTGTATTTTAATCACCTGTCTAGGGACTACAGATGGAAATTAGCATCTCTGCTATAATCTGGCATATTTACACTGTCCCTATGCAGATGTTCATCAATATGCACTGTCCCTATGAAATAAACTGTTAGTGTTAGCATAGGTTTACTTGCAGATGCTGTAATTGCAGTCGGTCTGCGTTACAGCATCATCTTATCAATGATTTATTTATTTTTCATTCAGTGTGGAATCCCAAAAGGCTTCTGTACTTTACCGCTTGGATGTTTTGGTGTCCGTTTATCAGTTTTGTAGATATACCATTTTAACACGATCCCATCCTCCCTCTTATCCCTCAGGCCTCTGACCGGGTCATGCACGACATCCAGTTGCTGCGTTCCAGTGAATCCAAAAAGCTCTTCAAGAACCTGCGCGCCATCTCTGTTGCAGTGGTGGAGAATGGAGGACCAGTGTCTCCTCACCCACTGGGTTTCTAAACGCTACACGTCCACACACACACACACACACACATCCTAATATCTGTTTTTGGTTCTTATTTTTATCACACTTCTGAATCTCTAACCAGACTATGGGTCTTGCTTCCAAACATTATCAACTTCATTATTGCCATCATTGCTCCATCACAGTGGCCTTGTACCTTGCTTTGTACAATTAGGCTTTCATGTAGAGAGGAAAGATTCCTAGCTTTGACACAGACATCATAAGTTATTGTTCCATCTTTGTCTCGGTTGTAACCAGTTTGGATGTTGGCAGCAGTTGTTTGTCATTTATTTATTGAACTCTGACTCAAACACTGGAGCTGGAGTTGCATTCTTTAGAAAATAAAAATGATTTAGACTGCTCAAAAATATCACAATTCAGTCCTCCTCAGTGGTTAAAGTGGGATTTGACAGGTGGGGGAGCCCTAAAATTCTGTGTTGTGTGGCACACTACTGAAGAGCCGCATGGGAGCCGAAAGAGCCGGCTCTTTTAGTGAGCCGATTCGTAATATAATCTGTAGTCCGAGGCGCTACTGCCAGTTTGATCTGAATAATTTACGGTGGCAGAGCTCAGCACCGGGGGGCTCCGGCCCACTTTAACCCCTGGTCCTCCTACCTGCATCTAAAACAGCCACTGACTGACGCCCCCAGTGTGTGCATCTGAGACTCTTAAAGGCACCATTTACTTTGTATATCGACCTTTAGGACTGCTGCTAATTATTTAATCTGTTGTAACATGAAGCTATGATGTTATTTTTGTTAGTTTAGCATAAATATGACAACATCAATGCAACTGGAGACAGGAGGCCAGTTAACAGGAAGCTTATGTGTTGTGAGTACATTTATGGGCAAAGCTATACTAAAGGACAGATTGGTACCTACACTGTGTTCAAATGTAGAAAACAGTGTTCTGTATTGTCATGCCTTTCAGCCTCTTGAGCTCACAGATATGTAAATGCCAGAAGCAAAACCTTTGCCTTAGAGACTGGTCCCACAGGTGCTGTTTGAAGCTTCTGCTATGTTGTGACTCGAGTCAAACACAGGAAGCTTTCTCTTCAACTTTACTCACCATATTAACTTCATAAGTGCTCATTTCCTCAGTTAAAGGCAGCAAGCATTGTCAACTGTAACCGTAGAAAATGTAACCGTGTGCATACCTAGTTGTAATATAATTCTAAGAAATGCTTATTTCTTACTGCTCAAACTTTAGGCTTATGACTGTCCATGTACATATAATGGAGTGACACAATCTACAGGTGAATATTCTGAAACAATACTGCTGTTACATGTGATCATATTGCTTTACAGAGATCAAATATCTAAAAAGGGATCTGATAGAAACGCCGAACGACTTATTGTGTTGATTTAGTGGGGTCACAGTGTTTAAGCAGATCCACTTTAAACATAGGATTTGGATTAATAATAATAATAATAATCAATTGAGCTGCCTTAGCAAGCATGTGTAAGCGCAATGGCTGTCTATATAAGTGTAGTTTATTTGTACTGCAGTATTTCTGTCATTAAACAGCTTTGGAAAAGTATTGCCTCTGCAAAGTTCTTGAAATGTTTCGCTACCGTGTCTGTGGTTCGGGTTTTTGTAGGAGCCTTCGCAACTTAAAAAAACAACTACTGAATCTCTGAAAAAAAGAATCCCACCAAAGCTATATTTTTACCCCCCCCCCTTCCCGCCAAACTCACTTCCTATTTTTGTCACGTTCACAACAACCTGCCGCTTCGGTTTCACTTCTGCAGCCGAGCGCTTCCAGGGAAGATGGCTAACAAGGTTTGCCAGTAAGTGCTGTGCTCGAGTTGTATACGGGTTCCTGCACCTATATTCACATTGACTTGCCAAGTGTTACTGAGACATAATGAGGCGCCTCACAGGGTCTGCGGTTTAAACAGTGAGAATTCCCCTGCATGTGTTTCTCCGTCTGACTAAAACCGACAGACGAGCTCAGCAGCAACTGTGCAACAGGTCGAGCACAACGACCGTCTTCGCTTCTAGACTCCCCCACAATGACTGTATTTTTTTCCTTCGCTTTAACGGTGGTGAACACTGAGAGGAAGCATTTGAAAGAGATAAAAGAAAAAGTTGGCTTTGGTTTGATAAAGTTCTCTAGAAAGAACCAGGCATCTCAGAATATGTTAAACACAGCACGCTTTAAAAGAAATACATTTGATTTATTGCCAAGAGCTAACCAGATAAGAATATTGTAGCCCAGGTGAAATGTTGAGTGCTTAGTTCATCTCTGTTGGATAGTGTGGCTGTCAGTCGGAGGTCATGGGCCAATGGAGGTGCCCCTTGGCCCCGCCCTTCACCTGTGCAGCTGATTTCCAGCAGGGATGCACTCAGTCATGAGAGAGCTCTTGAAGACACACACACCTCAGCAAACAATTGCACCTGCTTTGTTTGAAAAAACCAGACTGCATTGGAACGCGGATCCACATCTAAATTCCCACAGAAGTGGTGAGTGCATCTTGGGTCACCTATACTCCAACCAAGCAATGCAGATTTATTTATTTCACTGAAAAAAAAACTCATTCAATTCAACAGTGAGCTTGTTGCTTCAAATGTGCTGCTCAGGACAGGATGGCTTCTCCTCTCCAAACTGCTGAACGGATGGTGAGATCATTAATAAAATAATGCTGCTGGAAATCTGAATGTCAGATCTACACCATATTATTAATGCTAATCTCTTAACCTGTTTACCTGAACAGGTCAGGTTTTTTGTTGGTGGAACAGACACAGATGGCGAGCTAAGAATGAACCTTTGAAGAATTTTCCCTGGTGATGCGCAGGCCTCAAGCCTGATGATGGAC
>OMNN01082145.1:45685-63182 GCA_900302755.1 Chromis chromis | reverse complement strand
TACAACAAAATGAGTGACAAACGGGAGGAACACTAAAAAGGAAGATTTGGTAGCAAAAAGAAAGCTTGATGTCAATTGTATAGAAACAACTTAGCTATAGAAATTATGGTGTTGACCTAAAACAGTTACCATGTCAAAGCCAGATCTGAACCCCATCAAAAGCAAAAAGCTATTCAGAATATTTTTGCCATTGTTACACCATATGAAAGAGGTTAAAAATTGCTTCTTTTTTTTTTTTTTTTAGCTTTTTGTGTAATACAGTTAATCAAGTCGTCTGGTGGAAATTCCTGTATTTCATATACATTCATATTACAATATACTGCTATACTACACTGGTATACCCCGATCAGGCATAACATTATGACCACCTGCCTAATATTGTGTTGGTCCCCCTTAAGTGGTCAAAAATGCTCTGAACCATTGGGCATGGACAAGAGGACTTCTCAGGGTGTCCTATGGGGTCTGGCACCAGGACGTTGGCAGTGGATCCTTTGGGTAATCTGGCTTATGCAGTGGGGCCTCTGTCAATCCAACTTGTTCCACTGCATCCTGTTGATACTTGATCAGAATGGGGTCTAGGAAGTTTGGAGGTCAAATCAACATCTTAGGCGATTGTAATGTTCCTCAACATGTTCCTGATTGATGTTTTTGCCATGTGGTGGGGTGCATTTTCCTGCGGGGGTAGGCCAGTGACATTTGGGATTGCCATTTGCATGAGGGAGTGTGCTTGTTCTGGGACAATGTTTATTTGGGTGTCTAAGTCTCATCAACACGGATACCAAAATCCAAGGTTTTCCAGCAGAACACCACATAGTACCAATATGATCAATGTTATTCACTTCACCTGTCAGTGGTCATAATGGTGTGGTTGATCGGTGTATACCAGAGCAACAAAATGCAGCCCTAACCTGGATGTATCAATAACATCTACATTATCAATTACAGGACACTGAAAGCACTAGGTGTGGTATCGCTTTATCATTGTCATATTTACTGTGATACCTCGGTATATGTTCTATAAAATGGGATCCTGTTTCAGTGTGTAACCCACATCTGACACCAGCTGTACTATCATATTCCACAGAGGCTTCTTTCTCTAAAAGGGATCTAAAGGAAGTGATTGTACATAAGCCAGTTCGACCCCACGACACTGCATGTACTGTGTGCTGAGACAGCCATGAGCTATTTCTAATCACATCTTTATGCTAAAAAAGTGATTTCTAGGAACCTTTTTTTTTTTTTTTTCAGCCACTACATTATCTCCCATTCTGAGAATCTCAAAGCTTAAGCTTTGTTTGCAGTAGAGAAGCAGCATCTTCTAGTTGCTTTGTGCTAGCAGGTAATACAGCTCATTGCCTTGTTTAATTTCCTGATGCAGCCTCACAAGCTCCCCTTATTTGTTCATGGAAATGAGATGATTGATTTTTAACCTTTCAGTGAATAAGGCGGTTGCTCCGTCCTGCTGTGATCTTGTCACATTCACACTAGTGGGTGTGGAAGATCTGTTTTCCTGCCTCAGTTCCTGATAATAACCTGCCCATTCCTGTCTTTCTGCACCAGAAGATATTAGTCTATTAGATATTGTATTAGTCTAAGTAAAATCTATCATACTGCTTGCATTTTATGAAGTGGAACATTCTTACTTTAATAAATTTACATTAGTTTTGAAAAAAAAATGTAATATCAGTGCGGGATGCAGCCAGATGGTGGTGTCACTGAGCTGTCGGTAAATTTGAGAAAGCAATACATGAACCAGTCATCTCTGGGTTATTTGATTGGTAGCAATTCAGTTCAGTTTTATTTAGAGCCAACTCACAACATATATAATCTCAAGGCCCTTCACATAGTAAGATGAAGACCTTACAATATTATATTTTAGAGAGAAACCCAACAAATCCATACGGTTCCTATTGAGGAAGCTCTTTGGCGACAGTGTGAGGAAAACCTCCCCTTTAACAGGAAGAAACCTCCGGCAGAACCAGGCTCAGGTAGGGTGGCTATCTGCCTCCACAGGTTGGGGTAAGGATAAACTGGAGAAAGGAAAGGATAGAAGCTACCTAACATTTATGGATCACAAAGTGAGACTACTCTGCTTTTACACACAATTATGAACTGAAAAGCTGGTAAAGTTCTTCAAGGTGTTGGCAGAAGTACTTATTTTAAAAGATCTGTCCAATCCTAGTTGCTGAAAGCTGAGGTGTATAAGCCAAACTAATTCAACAGGTGACATTGCTGATTCAAGTCTGCAGGGCATTTCTCATATCCCACCAAAGTAGCCGATCGGCAAGTTCAGTTAGGCCAGTTTTAGTCGAATATTACAAATCCAAACCATGTAGATCTCCATCAAAGAGTCAATTTAGGCCTCAAAACGCCCCAAAGTATGCAGTCAGTGGTGTGCTTCAAAGACTGGAAACTGGATGCAAACCTAGTAAAATGTCAAATGTTGAAACAAAACCTACAGTAATAAAAAGCATCTATCTTCTTAAATGTTTTATGAAAAATGCTAATATCCTGATTTTACTCAGATCTAGCTTGTCTGTCTCACACCTACTCTGCCATTATCCTTGAAACATATTTGCAAACAAAGACTTCACACTCTTTGTACTTACATCCTTCCTTTGCCTTTTACTTTAGGAGCTCTCATGAATTTTTCAAAGATGTTTGTTTTTCATTTCCCCAGAAAGCACTTTTACTGGAGTTTCTCTGGAAAAAGTTGAACAGCTTATTAATACTGCATTTTGCACATCAGGATGGGAACTGCTTCAGTTGGAGATATAATAAACTTCTATACATTAGACCACACCCAGCCGTGACGCTGGGATTTAAGGTTAGCGAGGTAACTTCATGTTTAACAGTGGTTCACTTCTTACATGGGTACATGGTAAATTAGACTGCTCACCTAACCTGCTACACAAGGGCAAGAGCTGTCAGAGCTGCAAGCAATACCAAAGCCATTTTACTGTTCTATAGGCTGTTGTATAGCAATGTAATCCTTAAACAGAGGCTGATTAAAGCGCTAAAGCCTTGTACTTGTTGACCTTTTAAGATTTGCAAGTAAGCCTACTTACAAGGTTGAATTATGTTTTAATATTTGTTCTTTACTTGCTCCCATGACTGTTTAACACCTCCAGGCTTGCAGCTGAGAGCATTAGGCTAAAATTGTCTTACATGCCATTATGTATCTAAGCAATACATTAATTTAATGGAACCCGCCACTGTAATTATAGTCAGATCTACTCGTGCCGTATATGGCACAGCGATATTGATAAGCCTATTAACTTGTGCATTTACACAGTCTGCAGTTTTCTTACCAGCTTTCCTTCCTGGGTTTGGCTGCAGCAGCTGCATCACTTGTAGTCTGGGTTTTATTTTTCAATTCCTCATATTTGCTCATGGTTATAGTTTGTTCCTCTTGCAGGGAAATATGTGGATCTAGTGCTGTCCAAGTTTGCAACTAGTCTATCTGTTAAAGCAGTCACTCATAGCTACATCAGCCACAACATTTAAACCATTTTAAAAAAAAAATCATTTGTAGGTCTCTTTCATTCACCAAAACTACAAAGAACCTCAAGGGGCGTCCTGTGGTGTCTGGCACCAGGACGTTGGCAGCAGATCCTTTGGGTCCTGTGGGTTGTGAGGTGGGGTCTCTGTGGGTCAGGCTTGTTCTGCTGCACCCTGCTGATACCTTATTAGATTGAAATCTGAAGAGTCTGGAGACCAAATCAATGCTTTGAGCTCTTAGTTGTGTTCTGAGCAGTCTTCGCAGTGTGCACTGTCCTGCTGCCATAAGGAAGTACTGTTATCATGGTGCAGTGTGCTTGGTCTGCACTAACGTTTAGGTGAGTGGTTAAAGCAACACATAAATCCCAGGACTTGAGGTTTCCCAGCAGAACATTGTATTTTTACGAGATGATCAATGTTATTGACTTCATCTTCAGTGTTTTTAATGTTGGTTGTGGCTGATCAGAGTAGTTTCGGAAAACCTAGGGGGACTTAAGTTGATAACTACTGTTGTGCCACCAATTGTTAGGCTCAGGGAAGCCAGAAAATATCCTGGATATGTTGAACTTGCTTCAGATGTTGCGAGAGGCTAGAAACGTTCAGCCACAGACGACTGTGCAACTCTGCACTTCAGTCTGTTGAGTTACTATAAATTTAAGTCTATGCCATTTTATATTTATTTTTGGCCTTTTATGCCTTTATTGGATAGGACAGTGGATAGTCGGAAACCACAAAGAGTGGGGAAGGACATGTGGTAAACGCCTGAGATCGGAATCGAACCCGGGACAGCTGCTACGCCTCTGCACTTGGGTCACGCAACATAACCATTAGGTTATCGGGGCACCCCATCAATGCCAAATTTTAACAAGAGTAAGAGCTGAGCGGCTAGCTACTCATGCGCATGACAACAACAAAACAGTGTCAGCCTGTGGCAGGATCATCTAGTAGTTAGAACTCACAAGACAGCTTTAAACACATACCATAAAGAAGCACACTGAGCACATACTTTCATCACAGTTAAGATTTATTTCATTCAACATTTCACATTACAAATATTTAAAAATTATGCATACTGTTATAAATAGTTGGCTGCAAACAATTAAATAACATTAGATTTTTCTTTTTCGTTTCACTAGCACTTCTACAGACCAACTCCTAGAAATATGGACATATCCGTATTACATAACTTAATTAGAAAGGAAAATACAAAAATAGGAACTTATAAAGTGAAATGACAATAAAAATTAAGGTGATATCTTAAGTAAAAAATGCTATTAATAAATACAACAACCTTCCCATACACAGTTAAAAACTATTGAAATCTTGCCATTAAGTAACATCATTAACAGACAAATATTTAAATATTTATTTTCCTTCAGAAAATGTGAACCATATATTGTGGAGCACAATATAGCAATTAGTAAAAACTAGACACTTTAACATATTAAAAGCTTCACCTCAAAAATATAACAAAAATCTGATCAAAATTATAAAAATCAATTATACATTCCAATTAAAAATATACCAATAAACAGCTAAATACATTGTTGACCTAATAATTACAATGCAATCAATCACAGTAGCTTAAAATAAACAAAATAAGCAAATGAGCACAAAACCTTTAATGTTTTAAAAATAACTTCAATTATTTATATTAGTACAAATAGTTTGATTTCTTTTCTTTTTTACAAACACCAGCATGAAAAGGATTACAATAACAGTAGAAAATGACTGTGAAAAACATATTAACATCTTCTTTAATTAAATGTCTGCAATTAAAAATGGCATTAAAGAATTACATTGCAAAGAGTCTTTATCTGGAAAAAGGTTCAAAAGAAGTATTGCACATAACAACTTGAAGTTACCTTGCAACATTTACCACATTCAAGTCTTTAAGCTCCCCTTCCTCCAGATAGGTCTATATAAGATCACCTCGACAGACAGCGGGGATGAGTTCTCAAGTCTTTTAAACAGTGTTCTATAAGGATGCTCAAAGTCCTGCACTGCCAAATCAATTTAAAGTTTTCTTTTTTTTTTCTCTCTCTCTGTCATGTGCATCCTGCAGAGGTCTGCGAATGGGGAAGCGAGGAGATCAACACGTGGGGGAGGGTAGAGGGGAGGAGGGTGAGGTGAGAGTGGGTTTGGGGTGTCCTTAACAACTTAATAGTTGAGAAACATTTGGTGCACACCACAACAATTAATTTTAATAGCTAATTCATGTACTTGTCATTTTCTCTTTTTTTCTTGTCATGCATGCTAAGGATTACAATAGGTGCTAGTTGGCAAGTTCAAGAATATATATATATACTTTTTTCAAATATTAAAATATCTAAACACCAAACATCCATTCTTGTGATACGAGATTCAGCGTTAAGCGTGAACCAAATTTTGCATTCTCCTTATAATAAGTTATACTCCATCTATGGAGAGGAAACCAAGACAGAAGTTACCATTTCCAACTAGTATAGCCATGTTTAGAGACATTAACATCAATTTCAAATTACACTTTTGTATTTTTTTTTCTCGCCATGCTGTTATTGACCAGATTGACTGGAAACATCTAGTGTACGAAAAAGCTAAGACCAAGAGAGCGATACACTTTGGTCTCTCCTCTGCAGATCTGAAGTCGCATCAACACAAGTGCGCACTTAGTTGTAAAGATTCCTCAGCACTGAAATGTATAAAAAGCATAATTGAAAATAATATATATTGAAATCACTCAACTTTTTTTCTTAAAATGAACATTTCCATATATGCAGATCTCTCAGTAACAAAAGTACAAAAGCTACCTTTCACAATGTGAAAAATTGAGGTATTGCAAAAAGGAGTTTCCCCATTTGTGAAAAATGTGCCTAAAATGACTGTTGGAAAAAGAAAAAATATTTAGAAAAGTAGTGCATAATAAATGTTTATATGTGCATGACAAAATAATTTAGCTAGAAAACACTGTACCAAAAATCAGCAGGCCATGTATAAAATAATCTTTTTTTTTCATCTCATTTAACAGCAAATTCTTCACAAAGTGTTTTAACTTCTAAAATGCTCACCCACCACACCCACAAAACTAATGTCCAGGGTGCAAAACTGGTGCAATGACACCACGCCGATATGAGGATTCTCACTAGTGTGTATAATCAAGTTTCTGTACTAACTCCCTGACATTTAAATGCTCGGCTAGTAAGTTACCACTGAGTGACTTAAAACGTCAAACAAATGTGAGGATTAGTTTTACTTTCGCTGTGGGAACGTGCACTTGTTGTTAATTGTCCCAAACATGCAGACCTATTTGAGATAAAAAATAACCAGTGCCTGACAGCGCGCACCTTCATGTTGAGCTATGGAGAGTGTGAGAACTTGTTTGTGTGTCTGCAAGCCCTGTTGTTTTTCCACTTGGTGTTCCAATGGTTTTGACTGCACTGTCATACATATATATATAAAGCATGTATACATGTAGAATATACATACTGTATAGATCATGCTCAAGGCCAATCTTTGGTTTGCTGGATTCCATCAGGGCTTGACAGTTAAGCAAAACTGGGCAGAAGTGACAGATTTAAGAAAATATATATGAAAAAAAAAAAAAAAAACATCCTTGAAGAAATGAGAAAGAAAAACAAGAAAATGAGCTACAGTATGACCCACTACTGCACAGCCATCTTTGGTTCCCAAAAGCCACTGGTTACAGCTGACTGGACCTGCAATCTTGTTTCCAAGAGCATAACTACATGTGGGTCACAAGTGTGCAGTAGTAGAGCGCACTGCAGAGACTATCTTCATTTATGCTTCAAAAACACTGGATGCTGAGTTGGATTAGCTTGGCAGGAGAAAGGATCGAGGGGTTTGCTGAAAGGGCAGATCCCTCCATGACTCATACGTGTGCTGACGATTCGGAAAGCAGATATACTTTAATTGCTTCTCTCATTAAATGCAGCTGACTCTCGGATGCAAACTAGTAGAACTTCTTTTTCATTAAAGACTTGGGAGAATTGCACAAATGCATTTTTTTAAAAAACTAACAAAGACAGGCATTTCCTGTTTGGTGGTAGCCCCGTAAGAAACTGCAATAAAGGCGGCCACTTGACCAGCCTCCTCTCGAGGAGTTACTTTAACCTCAGTCCTGAAAGATCTGGATCCAAGCCCCGCTCTGTGCAGACACAGACAGCAGGCTCTGATCCATGAATGAGGCCCTACCCTCTGTTAGCTGCTAGCTTAGCTGCAGAGGCCGCAGGCAGACATGAGGAGAGGACATGGGGCTGGATTTATCTCTTTACCAGTAAGCCTATCTCTCCTGTAGCCTCCCTATGCCATACATTCCCATAATATACTGTACGTTGCTCTCCTCTGTCCCTAGCACAACCCTGGGTTTGATTACAAAAATAAGAAGGTGATGAAGCAAGTGAGTACAAAACTGTGCCAGTCACATCACTCTCTGCCTGTTGCATCGCTTCCCTCTGATTATAGTTCTAAGGAAAGGAGAACACCAAAGAGCAATAATGTTTTCTTTCTTGCTTGCTCTCTTTTTTTTTCTTTACTGTATTCGGCACATTAGCAGCTGAGTTTGAGGTATTAGTTTTTGCATGTCAAAATGGAGATCAAAACCCAAATCTGTGTTGCTAAAATTTTGTTGTCATTTTTCAAGTAACATCAAAATATTTGTATGGTCTTGGAAATCATAAAAAGAGAGGTTCAAACATTTTGATCTGGGAGGGAAAAGAATCCATTTCGTTCTGCAGTAGGCCCTCTCTGTTCTTCAAAGTTAATTAAGATTCAGCTTTGGTTAACTACTAAGGGTCTCATATACTGTATCTTCACTCTTTAAACAGGAAATAAGTGCACTCTTCTTTAGCAACACCTTTTTAATTCACATTTGCTCTGGAGCCTCTAGTATCAATAGCAAACTTAACCCCACCTCTCTGAAAATAACAGCCAATGATATACTGTTTGAACAGTATTTGCTCTGGAGACTCGGTACAAAATAAAAAGTAATAGCTCTGCTACAAAAGAAGCCAGTCGAATGTCAAATGAAGAGTATTTGTTTTGGGGCCTCTTGTATCAAAATTAAAATCGAATACACTGTTTAGAAAAAATATGCCAATTGAATAGCAGAGTACCATATTCCACACCTCAAACTACTTTCCTATATATGTATTTTTTCAGAACTAATAAAAATATTTCAAAAAATCAAAAGCATAAATAAAATTATGTTACACATCTTTTTTTCCATGCTGGACATATTTGGATATAATTCCAGTTTTTCTTTTCTATCTTCAAAATATTGATATATATTAACTTTAAAAAAAAAGGAGAAAAATGTTCGGTGAAATTAGAGCAAAAAGGAACCAGCAACAGAAAAGTGCATTTATTTGTACAATGATTTGCGACTCCTGCACTACCTGCCCTCCTGCTCCTCTGTTGCCTCTCCCTCTCTGTCGTCCGCTCAGTTCCAGCGGAAGGAGATGTGACGGGGTCGGTCGCCTCCCTCCTTCACCAGGGGTTTGTGAAACTCTCGCCCTGCGCGTGAATGGATGGCCGCCCAGCAGTACTCGCAGTAGTACTGCAGACAGGTGACATTAGCGCAGAAGAACGGCGCAAACTTTCCTCCACAGCGAGTTCCCTGGCACTCATCACACAGCTGGTCATCCAGCACATATGGCTTCACTTCCACCTGAAAACAGAGGTGTAAATTACATTTAATTCTTCTGTAAGTCAGGTTTCTCTATACTCCTCTTCCTTTTTCATTCCAGACAATTTGCTTGGAAAAATAGTTGTTATACAGTAGCTTCTATTGGTGAGCTGCAACTTAAGCCACAACACCTGCTGGTATTGTTCTTTAAAGTTATAATCCTTACAATCTTCAGCCCTGCTTTTGACAATATATATTCAATACATTATTCATTCAGTGCATTTACATTTAGTAATTACTTCTCTAGTATACAGTAGTTTCTATTAGTCTTAGTGGCTTCCATCGCCACTCACATGAGGGATTCACCGGAAAAGGTATAGCTCTGTAATCCGGCTTACTGTTACTGTTTGTAATTTTATCACATTGATATGAGCCATACTGTTTACCGGTTCCCCTCCTACTGCTGCTGTATCAGAGCGATATCAAGTTACCACTAATACAAACCACATATTTCTTACTGCTGATAATTCACATTAAAAAAAAACTGTGTCTGTTGAAAGGATTCAAGGAAAAACCAATGCACTTGTCACAGAGGTTAGCCCTTAAAGCTCCAATGTACGAGATTCTGAACAGAAATATAGCAATAAACAAACATCTGCTATGTAAAGATATAGTGGAGTCTTTAGCAGAGAATGAAGTCACAGGCCCTCTGTGCGTGTTGTAATCCGAGCTTCAGTGTTCTATGTTTTGGTAGCCGGTCCAGCTGCATATGCATGTAAGTCCCTCTCTTTGAAACTCCCCTCCCCCCAAAAAGGACTAACAAATAATTAAGATAGAAAATGCTTTTGCTCTTCACCTTATTTACGTAAAATCAGTTCATTTCAGCTCAGTATGAGAGAGAGGTCAAGTGAAGATGGTGCTCCCGAAGTTACGACAACTACTTATGGCTATTGAGTATATTTTACAATGCTAGTGTGGGCTATTGTTTTGTTGGTTCTCATGTATACAACCTTTCTGGTAATAAATGACACATGAGGGCAGGGAATAGATGTGGCTGAAGAGATGCTGGTGCTCTAGTGACATCCAGTGGTTCTGAATGTCATGTACAGGACCTTTATGGCAATCATTCATCAAAAATTATTCCACAAAGCAAGATGAGGTCATTTTTGACAGTAGATCAGTTTAAATATTGTACTACATAAAGTAATACAACATAAAAAAAAGATTTCTGCAAGCTTTCTTTGACACAACATTTTCATGACAAGTAATCATGGGTGTCGCCAATCAACCAAATTTTAGGAATCTAATGTCAACAATACAGTGGTCCATATTGGCTTTTGTAAAGAGTTACAAATAGATTTACAACACCACTAATTCATGATAATTGTCCAAATGCTGAAATTTGTGGATTTCAAACTTCCTTTTCAGGCCACACTATATTTTGAAACACCTCTTACTTCCTTTTTGCACTTCTCAGTGATGGGGGACTGCACTGTTAGCCAGTGAATGTCACTGAGGCACTCAGACTACAAAATTTGCACACCAATTATGCAAATGAATAGCACCTACTATTATTCCATTATTTCATATTATAATGTTGCCTCTACACTGCATATTTCTGCTGGGCTTCTGCTCAAGTTATCTTCACTCACCTATTGTGTAAATGTGAATAATATTTGTGTCATTAACAGGCTATCGCACGCTGTACAACAGTCCTGTAGGTATTCAGTGCTGACAGCAGTGGGTAAATCACTGACAGCCTTAGCTCATAAGTATCAATATTACACAACTGTACACCATGTGAGTGACTGAAAGGTCCTGAAACTCAGTAAAATGGTGGGGATCAGGTGTAGCAGAGTTTGTAGCCTTTTTCACAGACGATAATTTTTCATGTCACAGTAGAAATGGATGATAAATAAACTTAATGATGGCTGAATTCATTTAGCTGCTTCAGTTTTAGGGCTCCGGGACTGTACGTGCTGCTGTACAGCTTACTACAACATTTGAATAGATATAAAAAAAGCTATTGTTAATATACACCTGTACTTTACTTACTCTAACAAGTCATATTATCTCCTGTAGCAGTTGACTCGCACAAAACATCCAATACAATTGCAAAGTGGGAGGAGGAATTTCAGGCACCTCTGGTTCTAGAAGTAAAAATCCCATTCACTGCTCCCACAACAAACGTGACTCACAGTTGAAGCATTTGTGCGGCTTGGATCGGCATGAAACTCTCCCAGTGGGTTAAAATGATAAAAACGGCGTTCTAAAATGTCTTGGTTTTTAAATAAAAACTCAAAGGTACAAGCTGTACATAGAATCTTCAGGGGAGAAGTCAACTATGACTACCAATTTGAATGCCAGCAAGAAACATCCAATCACTGAGCTAAAAATTCTGTCAACACTTTTCTCAGTAACAGTCGTCCACCTGCCCATAACTCCTTGAGTTGAATCTTGCGTTGTTATTCTGTTTTCATTGTGATTGTCGTTGTAACAGGTCATGCTGTAAATACAAATGTATGCCCATTAAAACTACCCTGCATAAATAAGGTAAAATAAAGTTTAAGTCATTGTTTATATTGGACTTTATGTAGGAAATTTGACATCAGTCTTTAGAAATACTGTTTGGATTTTTTTTTACTCTTTAGTAGACACACACATGTAATATATAGTGCAGTATTTTATTTTTACTCCAACAAAAACTGTGAAGACCTTGTATCTCCTTAAAGAAATGGGGCAAAGGCAACAGAGTTTGAGTGACGAGAACAGGAAGTAAGGTGGGGGGATACAAATAAAGAAAGAAGGGGGCTGTGAGGGGAGACAGAAAAACACTGAGCTCTCTTTTCTTTCCACTCACCCGTTTATCGATTTCTCCATGCTGCAGCTGTACAAAGCGAGCACTGATAGCAGCAATGTAGCTCTGCTGATTAGAGAAGGCGACCCGCCCCGCTCCCTTGGGGTACTTCAGCTCAGGGTCTGTGTCGATGCCAGCGTAGCAAACTCCACCATACAGGCGGTCCATGATCATGGCCAACTCCACTGCAGAGAGAAGGGAAGGGGGGAAGAAAGAATTAGCTCAACAAAACCTTCACAAAAACAAGTTTGATGCAGAGAAGCAAAAGACACTCAACAGCAAACATTCTGGGTAAATCCAGCAATTACATGCATACACACAAAGGTTTAAGACAACAACTCATGTCTGTGTAGGCAGTGAGTACAAACACCCCACACACTGAGTTCATGAGGGTTGTTGATCTGAGTGTTTAAACCATCAACACAGATGGATTAAAGTCCAGCAGTGTTTGATGGGGCAAATATGAGAGAAGAGCCCTGTGGACAGTTGCAATAAATCACATTATTTTTTATTTACAGTTTGAGTGTTTTTCTCAACAAAAATTAGCAAATATGCTAATTGGGGGGGACATAACCCTGCAAATTTGCAATTCAGCTTTACTTGTTAAAACATTAAACAGAAAGTCAAATGGCAGTTTTTTTGATATGTAGCCTTTTTCTGTATGTAAATTTAGACTCTATTATTACAGAAGGTCATAAAATATTTAATGCGCAGCAGGGCCTTATGACCTTCGTCATTACCACAACTGCAGCACCAAGGTCTAAAACAAGGCAGAAAACATGAACACAGAGTCAACAAAACATTGCTATCAGGAAAAATGAAATTTAATATTCTGCACAGCACAGCTTGCCACGGAGAGTACTTCCTGATATAACCAGTGTAGGTCAGTGCCTTTTCAGCTCTACCCTCTAGCAGGTCTAATTTTATTATGAACACAAGCTGATCACATTGCAGTGTCGTACAGAAATAAGTATTTTGCTTACAGCTGACATTTAAAAAGTTGGGAAGAAAACACGATGAACGCAAGCAAAGAATGACTGCTTATTGTTCTTAATTTGTAGCTTATGCTATAAAATATATAAAGAGATGCATTGAAAAGATGATTGAACTCAAGGAACAGAAAAAAGGCCTTTGATATATGGCTGAAAATATGGGAGAGAGACAATAACAAACACTTGAGTTTCAGCCCGTATGCACAGTATATACTTCAAATGTAAGTGTTTTCATTATAAACACTCATTTGTTGTTAATTCACATGGTGGAAAAAGAGTCTTATGTAAAAACATTAAAGCAAAGAATACCTGCACGGAGCGGACGAGGAACTCCTCCCACAAAAATGGTTTTCCTCGGGTCCAGAGGCTGAGATCCATCCATCACAAAATCGCTGTCATTCAGGTTCCATGGGCGGATCTGGACCTGTCACACACAAAACCCACAGGTTTCAGCTCCAGAAATAAATTCACACTGCTGGTAAAGTCAAGTAAAAGTCATAACCGCTGAGTTCAGTGGAAACAGCAAGAGACTTAAGCAGATGGGTGCATTTTGTGTGTGTGTGTGTGTGTTCTCCCACTGACCGGCTTGTCTTTGATGGTGGGGCTGGACACGCAGAGGTACAGCTTGCCGTCCTCCTCGATGCAGGCATCGATCAAAGCCTGAACTGAGCTCTCATCCTGGAACAGCAGGAAGGCATAGCCTACACAAAATGCAGCAGGGTTATTTACGCCGCTGGGGCCACGAAGTATTGACAAAGAATCGTGTTGGAATTTAGTGTGCTGATTACTGTGACTGTATGTCTGATCACGACACTCCGCATTCACAGCAGGAGGGCGTAAGCTTTTGCAAACAGACAAACACTACAGCCGTGGTTAACAAACGCTTCAGATAATGGCCCGAAGACAAAACCAGATTGCACAGATGCATACATATTGATAGACGTAGACTGATACAAGGCTAACACACGCTGCTGTGTTGCTAAAAACAGTTACCGAAAAACATATCTGCCTTTTTGCAGAAAGATGCTCAATTTACGCCAAAGTACTGTTTGTCATTTCACAGAAAATACAGCAACATGTGAACAAGTTGTGATGGCAATTTAAGATACCTTTGGGGGGGAAATAGGATTTGCTCTCAGCTTTGTGAGGCCAGTCCACAAACAGGTGTCCAAAACGCCGGAAACTAGCGGTTATCTCATCTGTAATTAAAAAAACAGAATGCAAACTCATTGACAGTCCACAGGTGTTATAAAGAAACATTTACAGCAGAAGTCCTGTCACAGATTCCATTGCCAAATATTCTTAATGTAGTGTAATATACCTCAAGTGTTTTAGTTATAATCTTACAGTATACCTTTTCCCCAAATTTCCCATCTTGTAAGTTTAGCCCGAGAATTAATCCCTCATTATCTTCCTGTACCTTCATCTATATCCGGGGGCAGTCCTCCAACAAAGACCTTGCGTGAATAACGTTCAACGCGCTCTCCGTTCTGGTGTGGGAAGCAGTGTGGAGAGCCCAGGCCGGCAAGACCTTGATCGGCACGCTCATCATCGGGGAAACCATCCTCCATGGGGAAGAGAGAGGAGTGGCCTGGTAGAGAGAAAAAGAGGACAACAAGAGAACAGATTTATTTCCTGAGGAGAGAACTTGATGCCATACTAATGACCCTAGATTTTTATTCCTTAATGTTTCCCTGCGTTTAGCCATCGAGTGGGTACTAGGTGAAAATGGAAAAGGCTTCTTTCTTTTCTTGATCTAACCTCATTCACTACGTCACTAGGGATGCATTAGGGGTGCGTTTAAACATGTTTCTATTTCCTCGAGAAGTCTGTGGGGAGAATGAAATGTTTTACATCTGCAAAAGTGTTCAAAAATGGACCACAGGCTGCTAATATATGAAAATACTGCTGTCTCGGAGCAGAAAAAAACACACAACACACAGAGGTTAGCAGGAAATCAAATCAAACTGTTTTATAAAAATAAGGAGAAGCATGGATGAACAAATATAAGAATGCCTTCCAGTCTAGCATGAAGATGTTGCAGTTTGAGTCACATATCATAGCCATATCCATGAAAATTGGACTGAATGAAAACAAAAAATAAGAAATGTCGTGTTATGTTCTGTGTTATCTGTGCCTAGATTCCTTTACTCCTCATTAATTTCACATAAATCATACATAGGCAGCACCTGTACTGTCTATGAGCTAAGAACACGCATGCAGGTTATCACACAAACACAGCAGTGACCAATTCTAAATAGTGGTGTGTGCGTGGTAGAGGTTAAGCTCTCCCTGGCCTATTCTTGCCCCCATACAACCTGCTCTGAGCTGCTTTATAAAGATTTATGCGAGGGAGTTAGCCTTAACTTACAGCATGTGCTGATGTGTGTGCCAGGCCATGTGTCTGCTTCTGTTGGGTGTACATCACATACTACCCTTTTTGCATCTCACTGCCTCATTACCTTTTAACTAAATGTGACACTCACTTCTATTGTCTGGCTTAATCTTACAGTATGTATGTGGAAATGAGAAACAGCAAGCGGAGTGAAGCATAAACAAAAACTTAAAAATGAAAGATGCATAACATCACTTCACAAGCTTAAACAAGGCTTAACACTGAGACAATCATGCAGACAAACACCTCACTGTAAGTACATGAACAGCAAATAACCATTCAAAACGTGTACGTCCGTTAAAGTAACAACAAAGCAGCAGCCCATACACAATAAAATCATAACGAACCGGCTTAACATCACAAAATCAGTCAAACATCGAGACCTACAAAGCGAGAAATATGCTGAAAACGTGACATAATATAATGATGATTATGTTTTACCTCGTCTCCTGCTATAATTCCTGGCTGCATGTGGAATAAGGACAAATCAAAGAAGAGGATGTTTATAAAAGGCACATAATACAGTGTACCAATGAAAAGTGCCAGGTGGTTCATGACAATGGAAGAATGTTCCATTGTCAGGCTCCCTGCCCTTTATTTTGTTAATCAGTGACGAAGCATAATCTATTTATTCATCAACACTAGCATGAAGTAGAAGAAGAGTATGGATTTATGTTTTCCAAAACTGGAAAAAGGTTGCAGATAATAATTCGAAATTTGAATATGTGAACACTAATTTGATCCCACTGTATTTAAAAAAAAAAAAAGGATTTCACATTTCACAGTGGACACTTGTTACAAAGTGCTTCATTATCAAAGAAATAAAAGAGACCATCCTAGGAAACAAATAAGACGAAGGACATCTCAGTTAAAAACAGTAAGAATTTCAATGAAATATTTTCTGTAGCAATAAAAAAAAAAATCACTGGCATTGGGATAACAACATTAACAAAGCAATCGAAAGACAACATGACTCAAACTTTAAGAAAATGTTGCACTACGCATATTTTTAAGGAGAGAATCACAAAACTGACGCTTTAACTTTGCCAACCTGAGTTCCAAAAGCAGGGCACTGTGAACCCTGAGAACATATAACAGACACAGCACAAAAACCCAAACTTATAAATTAGGCATGACTGAAAGAAGTTTCATATACTGCAAATAAAAAAACAAGGACTTTTAGGTTCTTCAAGGTGAAATAATGTGCAGAATTCAAGAGCCCCTGCATGCACAGAAACATGCTCAGGGACAAGAATAGCAGCTCAAATTTAATTGCCAGATATGATTAGATACTGGCTAAACAGCTGTGTTGCTTAACCAGTTCACTCGGCTTGACAAAAGAGCACTAAAATAAAGTTTCAGTGTGCAGGAAGATAATCTGCCTTCTTATTATGACACAAGGGGAAAGAGAAAAAATTAAAAAGCTTAAGCTACACTATAGGTAATCAGGAAAAGTGCTAAAATTGCGTGGCCAAATGGCATCAAATGCATCATTAAGGGCGAGCAGCAGTAACTGAACAACAGCAGATTCAATGACAGAAACAAGACTGAAATTTTTCTAGTATGTTGCCATATTTCCAACTTTTCCAAGGGCAGTCTAATGCCGATACCAATGCAGAGGACGCACTAGTGTGGCTAACCTTGGGGTGGGTAATAACGTTTGTTCTGCAGCGAGCTGAAGTGAAAGAATTAAAATGTGAACACTGGAGCGATTTAAGCATCGACCCATCTAAAACTGTAAGAACACAGAGAGGATGAAGAAGTGGCCAGAGCACACAAGCAATAATCCTCGCCTCCCTCCTCTCCAACCCAGATGGACATTAACTCCAGGGGGAAGGTCAAACAGAGCTAGAAACAGAGAGAGAGACAGGAAAGCAGATTGAAAGAGAGCGGAGAGTGCTATAAAAAGATGTGTGTGTGAGAGAGAGTGAGAGAGAGAGAGAGAGAGAGCGAGAGAGAGAGAGAGAGAGAGATAAAGAGAGAAAGAGAGAGAGGGCAAGAGAGAGAGAGAGCGAGAGGGAGAGAGGGAGAGAGGGAGGGCTGGTGTGCAGCCTCTATCCTCTGCCTATCCGCTGGCACCATCTGTCTCAGGGCTTGATGACAGCTCCTGACCATGTGATCGCACCATG
>OMNN01082145.1:20544-45248 GCA_900302755.1 Chromis chromis | reverse complement strand
GGATGAAGAAGTGGCCAGAGCACACAAGCAATAATCCTCGCCTCCCTCCTCTCCAACCCAGATGGACATTAACTCCAGGGGGAAGGTCAAACAGAGCTAGAAACAGAGAGAGAGACAGGAAAGCAGATTGAAAGAGAGCGGAGAGTGCTATAAAAAGATGTGTGTGTGAGAGAGAGAGAGAGAGAGAGAGAGAGAGAGAGAGAGAGAGAGAGAGAAATAGATTGGAAGAGATGGAGAAACGAGCTGATAAAAAAGCTGTGTGGGGGTGAGAGAAAATGAGAGTGAGCGAGAGAGATCAAGAGAATGAGGAATGCAATCTGTGTATGCTTATGAGGCAGAGAGAGAGAGGGAGAGGGAGAGAGAGAGAGAGGGAGGGAGAGAGGGAGAGAGGGAGGGCTGGTGTGCAGCCTCTATCCTCTGCCTATCCGCTGGCACCATCTGTCTCAGGGCTTGATGACAGCTCCTGACCATGTGATCGCACCATGTGACCCGGCAATCTTTTGAAGAAACTACTGGCCTCTCCCGTTTTACGCCCTGGCCCAAGACCAGAAGGCAAAAAGCAACAACAGCACAATTACACAATGATTAAGGAAATGACATTGAGCAAGGACAAGCAGAGGTAGCTGAATATTAAAACCGCTATTGCAGAGACTTCAGCATATCAAGGGGATGTGCCGATTTTTGTTCAACCGTTAGAGATGTTCAGAGGTATGAATATGCAATTTAAGGCATTTCTCATTTTTATTAATAGCACCGTTTGAGGAAACATAAGCTGGAGTCAAAGAATCAACACTGAGAAATTAACACAGGAACGTATTTTAAAGCAAAATCAAATTAAAAAAGGGATAAAAGAGCCACATTCTGCATCAAAAACCCTAAAATTAGGAGCCTCACAGCAGCCCAGTGTTCCAAAGCACATACCCACAATCATCCCCCCCTATGTTTTTGTCTGCTTCTCTATTGTATCTATCAAACCATTTATTATATCTATTAAACCATTTAATCAAGCCAAAGGTCATTTTTCTATCTCATTCTGTCCCTTCAGTCGATCCATTTATTAACTGGCGTAGAAAACTGCTACTTCCTCTCTCTCTTTCCACTCATCCTCTTTCATTCTCCTCTTCACCCATCTATTAGTTTAAGGGACAATGCAATACGAACAGTCAAAATGAAAGGAGACAGACGCGTCAAAACTAGGTGAAAGGTCACAGGCGAAAATGCTTGTTAGTTAAAACTACTTTGAAGCAGCAAGTGTGGAAATTTACAAAGCAAAGGGAAACAAAGGACAGACACAAAACTCCGTGCTTGGATCCAGTCCCAGGCAAGCGAGGGAACAGGAGGCTCCACAGTCACCAGACACAAACACTCGGGGTTATCTCACACCGTCCAACTATCTCCACCTGCCATACTTAGTGTCACCTACATAGAGATTCAACAGAGCTTTGTGTCTGAAAAAACAAGAACGTCACTAAAATTGGGTGAATCATTCTTTTCATTCCTTTTATTCATATTAGTTGTCCACATCACTAATAGAAAAACTGACATGATTCTCCTGAGGGAGGTACGTTCTTAGTACAGGAACTAAAAATGATCCTGTGTGGGTTTTTTCAACGTTTTATTTAGTCTCCCAGGTGGGTGAATATTTTCAGATAAATGAGCAATTTTAACTGATAAAATCTTATGAAATGAATGACAGCTTGATATTTTTATCAAATTATGTTTCATGTTCAATGATTATCTTTTACATTTTGGATACCAACTCTATGTGATGTTAACGGACCCTTGAGTACAATGCAGAGGTGACCATACGTACCATTGAGGGGAAGAGGGTTGTCCCCTCCTGGGTGGGGAAACCCCAGACGACCTACACAGGAAGAAACAGAACAGAAATATGTATTATATATAATATATTATTGATAGAAGTTTTAATGTTACACCTGCTGTACGTCAGTCTTACTATGAAGCCAGTGTTTTGTGCTGATTTATTATACTAAACAAAACAAAAAATGCTAATACATTGGGTATTACAGTTCTGATCATCGCATAGCCTCCAGAAATGTGTTAATAAAACAGCAACCCCATTAGACAAACAATATGTTACAAGCTAGTACTACTATTAATTAGCAATTTCTAACTTGGCAAAAGGCTGCAACCATGATAATGCTCTTGATTATTGCAACATATGCAGATATTAACTTGCTCTATTTGAACTATTCTGCACACAGTGTGCTGTTATAATAAAGGGCTGTGTTAAAACTAATTAAAACTGTTAATACAGAATAGGCTTTGGCTGTAAGAGCTATGAACACACCAAGTGCTTCCACATCAATCTCATTAGATACTACATCTGTGGGACATCTCTCTCTCTCATCGACCTCCATTTCTCTATCGGAACCTCTCTTTTTCTCTGAGCTTCATATCATACATTCTACACTGAGCCATTTGCCAGCAGGCCCATCTCGCAAACACACCCGCACCCACACAAATACATGTTATGATGCCAAACAGGCTTCAAAGTTATGCAAGGCCCGCTTGCTGCAGAGGGATAATGAGATGAAAGAGCTCAAATAGTACGACCATTGTTGTATGGGTACGGACCGCCCTGTGATTGGTGCATTCCGATGGAAATCTGCTGGCCCCTCCCCCATTCCTCGCCCGATTGAGCCCCACACAATATTACTGGCATCAAAATATAACTTCAGTGTGTTAGCGAAACGTTCAGTTTAATCAAAATAAAATCAGATGTGCCAACGCAAATCAGATTACAGAGAGAAGCTCAAATCTTCTAGACTATACTGCGGAATGCACCAATTTAGTTCCCTCTGTAATTTAGCTCAGCAATATAAGCGCTGATAGTTGCACCACCCAAAATCAAAGTCCATCTGAGCACAACCTGCCATATCGAATTTTAAAACCCTCTAATAATCATGGAGAAGCAAGTGTGCAGGCGCGTAAGTACACACACATCCGTGAGCGACTGCAGAGTTGTGTGTGCCCGCTCTGTGAACCTTATTTGCATGCTGCTGGCTGCATACGCGTACAGTACAGTAACAGTTAAAGCACATGCATGCACAAGCACACACAACACAGTGGTGTGTGTGTGTGTGTGATGGCTGAACAGAGGGATCCTTTCTGTCAGTCAGGACAATGCTGGAAGCGATTCAAAGCCACTTCTACTGTAGACATTTTGTCTCGCCCGTTCCCTTGCTTCATTGCTCTCACTTTGTTCAATATGTTCAGCTGGAATGAGAAATCGGTGCTCTGCTTATGTGCATCTAAATGTCCTTGTGTATGTATGCCGTCTGTGTTTATTATATTTGTGTCCGCATGCATGTATTTGTGTGACAGAGAGCAAAAGAGAACAAGAGTTGGCCTGGAGAAGAGTCAGTGCTCAAACGAAATGTGCTGTAATTATGTTTTCTTTTTTTGTTGTTGTTGTTTTTTACTTTGCCGTGAGGGGAAAAGGGAAAAAACTCACTTAAGTCACTGCTACACTTGGCACAGCATTGAACAAGTCTGGATCATAATTATGAAAACAACAAATAAATAGTGTAATATTTTATAGTAGGAGAAGGGCTACAAAGCAAAAAAAGATAAGTAATATGGGATGTGTTGTAATGCATCTGGTGAAAGCAGTAAAGAATGGGCTTCTCTATAAGAACAAATCAGACGGCTGAAGAGTTAGAAGATTCATTTGCTGGAACAGTAAGACACTGCCAGGGACTCTGCTGTAGCATAAGCAGACTGAGAAGTTACGTTCAACTATTACAGGAAGATGGGGTCAAAATTACCTCAGCTATAAGTAATTTCATCATATTTTCAAAACCCTGTGTGGATTGATTTCTAATGAAGCAGAAGCCTAGGGCTTTCAATTTAGAAGAAAATTTGCTTTGTCTTCTAGCGCCAAGCTCTTGGATCTAACAGTCGTAGGAATATGTGCCAGCATGGCTGGAGCTAAGATACCAAGACACGGCTAATGAGGTAGCCTTCCACTCTTCCTCTCTTAATATTGAGGGAAGATTTACTGAGGTTTGACAGCAGAACATTAGATCACAGCTGGATGTGGCTGAGTCGAGTGGGTCTGAGGCTGGAATACGTACAAGGTGATGGTGAAGTGTCTTGAGCTCAGAGTTTTCACTTATCTCATTATTCTGGTAGTGAAACTACAGTGTGTTTTACGTGGTGGTGCTCTTTATAGAACATAAAGCTTTGTTTAAAATCAGAATGATTAAATGGGTAATCAACTGCTTTTTAGGGCTGTGATATAGAGACAAGGAGAGATGCATATGCTACGTTTCGAGTTTCATTTTTAGCACTGTAACATTTAAATGTTCAAAACAAAGCCTTTCTTTTGCCATTAGACAAACAAGCTGTTTGTCAGTTTGTATTGCTCAGGCCATTAGATTGTTAAAACCTAATTAAAAAAGCATGTAGTTGTTATCTAGGATTAAGGCTTGTCGTCTATTAGAAATAGAAACTTGGCTGACAACTAGTCTATATCCAATCCAGCCACAGTGCCGCACCCAAATCCTTTAAACTCAGCTAAAACCTTGAGAAATCAAAGGTGTTTCCTCTTAAACAAAGGTCATTACCAGAACTACTCCCAACAGCTCCTCCCTCTTGGCCAATATCTAGTCTTGGCCACAGTCTTCTGTTAGCTAAGCACTCCCCATCTATAATTACTAGAGTTACACCCTTTAAAAGAATAAACAACAGTGGCTACCTGCTGCATTTAATAACCCATATAGCACCATTACCATTCAACTAATACCAAATATTGGTTAGTCTCCGTTCACCAAAGTCGGTTAGACAATTTCCAATGGATAAGTCCCTTTTTCAGCTAATTACAAGCGTAAGCCCCTAATTTGTTGTATGGAATACAGTATATATACGGTATATATATGTGTGTGTAAAACACACAATAATAATAATCAAATTCAAATTTTGTGAAGAGCTTCAAAAACTAGTAACACAAAGATTTACATCCTCCCAGAAATAAAACCAACTTCTATCTCTTGACCTATAATGCACCTACAGTAGAGCCTACATCTGTTCATAAGCACTGTTTGCAATCTGAGAAAGAGGTTTCTTCTTATGCTTTTTAACAGCAATAAGTAGTAAAATATGTTAATTCTGGTAAATAGATGCACAATCACAAGTAACAGCAATGTGCATTTGCATCCATCACAAATGTGTCCAACTTTTTTGGACATAAATAATTGTGCATGATTGTGTTGAGAGGACTGTTATCATCCTTCAAAGGGGGAGTCTCTGCAGCAGTGATCATTAGAAACTAATGATGGCCAACAACTTCAGTTCAGATCAGTGGGAGTCCTTCCATCTCTCTCCCAAATCCCCCTCTTAAACACAAAGCCAAAGCCTCCATCGTTCTCTCTGCTTCTCCTTCGCAAAATGCATGAGAAAAAAAAAACTGATCATACTGAAATGAATTTGTTCACAATTAAGAAACCCTTTTTCGGTGTTGTTATTCTTTTAGTGTTATTATTACTCAAAGTGGGAAGGAAAGAGGGGGAAAAGGGAGATCGAGGTGTGAGCTGATTGCTACACAGACTGACCTTTCTTATTACTGTTGTTAATAATACCAAAACAAGAGTAGTCTGATCTGTGGAGGAAGTGAAACTTCTTTGCTAAAAACTGAGGTGTTAACTTGTGAACAAGAGCGTGTGCGTGTTTGTGAGCACTTATCAGCTTTACCTTCAAAAGGCATATAAATTACAATCATGGACCAGGAGAATTGGTGCTGTTTTCAAGACAAAGTGTGCTTACACAGTAACAATACTGATTTAATTTAGTTTTTTTTTTCTTTTTATTGCACATGGTATAAAGCTAATTGACAATTGAAAACTATTTACTGCTTTTTTCTTAAAGCATTCTCTCCTTTTAGCACCTAAAACTTGTACCACAGTACTGCGTATAATGCTTAAACTTTCTGGAATCAATAAATGATAAATAATCTATATGCTGCTTTAAACTTAGATTTTGAAACAATAGCTGTGTGCTGGCCGAAGAATAACAAGCACAGTAATAATAATGTAATCAATTGTTGGGAAACGTGTCTTTAACTAATCCAATGCATGCCACGTTTGAGAAAAACACAGACTAAACACAGGTTAAATATAAAAATACACTAGCTGGGTACACCCTCATCTTTTATTTAGTTTCTATACAAACTACATATTGCGTATCGATCATCAGTACATGAAGTGAACCATTTTCTTGTCAATGTCATGATGTTAGATTCAATGCGCGACATCTCTGCTGTCATCACAACATAAAATGAAAAGGTAGTAGTGCCACTTGTCTGCTTAGTGTTTCATGTTCTGGATTGACAGCTGGCATCTTTACCTTTCAGGGTGTCCTGCTCAGCCCTCATGATGTCAATCAGGGAGCTCTCCAGAGTATTCATGTTGAAGCTGTCAAATGACCTGGTACGTTCCTAAAGAGAGGAGAGAGAAAAAAGGGAAATACCATTTACTTTTCTTTACCTGCTTTGAAGTCATGCAGCTCACACAACCTTATTTTAAACTGCGGCAGTCAGTCTGAACAGTTAGACTGGAGCAATTGTACTTTTAAGGTAACACTGACTTAATTAACTCAAGCCGACCAAAGAGTACAACTACACAGGAGGAGAAAAATTTACACAAGTAATTGTACTGTTTTGCAGTTGTGAGCACTTCACACATAGCTTTAACACTTATGACAAAGGTTATTAAAAAAAATCTATTAAAAAAAAAAAAAAAAAAGAGCAGCCAGGTGCTTATGTGTTACTTCTTTTCACTTCATTCTCACTTAAGCTTATTTCAGAAAAATATGAAAGATGTGACAGATTCACTTGTGCAAATGCATATTTCTTTCTACCTTTCTTTGATGTATGCAATAACACACTTCTGCCAGTATTCAAATATATGACATCTGTTTAATTCAATATTCTGACATTTTGGCATTGAATCAGGAATATTTTCTATTAAGTAAGAACTGAGATAAAAAGATAGACTGTGCATAGACTGTGTAGGGTTCTTACTAGTCCTTCCAAGCCATCACACAGGAGCTCAAAATTCCCTCAGAAACATCGCTATGGCACAAGTGTGTGAACCACTTATCACTTTTATAAGATGCTTCTCTATCTAAAACGGAGACATTTCTTTTATTGACAAATGCTTTCTTTCTTTTATAGAGCAAATCTAGTTTTTGCTTTCAGCATTTAATTTCTCTTAATCATTGTTGTTGTGAAATGCCCTAATAAGTTCTTCGCATATCTTCGTGTTCTTTCACTGCTGTTGCTTACAAAGCTTGCTAAATAACAAAGCAAAAAACACATCCATTCCATGAGGCAGCATAATGAAAGTCAACAGTAAAAACAAGCAGTAGAACCTAACAGGAGCCAAGAGAATTCCTGGGCGACAGCTTTGTCACCTAAAACAAGGGCATCCTTGGCATACCAGCCATACTGGATATGTTCGTATGCCCACACAAACACGTGTAAACACACACACACACCCATAAAATGTGTATACACAAAATATGCTCACGCACCGAAAACATGTTCCCATGCACACACACACACACACACACACACACACACACACACACACACACACACACTCTAAGTGCCACGCTGATAAGGTTTCTGTCTTGACTCCACCTCAGCCAGACAAAATATACAACTGATGTTAACAACTGATGAAGTCTTTTGGTTTCCTACAATCCAAAAAACAATGCTACTGAAGAAAAATACATGAAATTCATGTCCTTATTGTTTACATTCTTTAAGTGGTTCTAAATGTCTCATGTCCCCACAACATCACGCGTTTCAGTGTCTCATTCCTTCCTTCCTCCTCTTCCCCATTTTGCCAGTCATTCTTTAATAAATGCCACCTTAAAAGCAGAAATACCTTTAAAAAAGTTTCATATTCCTCATCCATGCGTCAGATCTCTCACACTGCATAGAGCCAATAATGACTCTTGTGGCTACAAGCAGTTGTTCAGTAAGCTGTACCTTATGACTAAAATGTTTAGTCATGTTTATTTTCTCTTAACTGTCTGGTCACGACTGATACAACCTACTTTCTACATCATATCTATTAAATCGACCGCTTGATTATCTTCAAGGGCTGCTATGAAAAAGCAATACGATGAAACACGAGGAATATCAGTTGTACCAGGCATTACTAAACCATTTGCAGAGGGACTCTCAACGTAAGCCAGCCATTAGCATTTTATGTAAATAGGGTAAAATGTATATGCAGAAATTTGTAAAACACACATAAGAAATTTAACACCACACTGATAACATTTAACAAAGAGACTAGAAGAAGGAGGGGCTGCTTGACTACAAAGATACATGCTTCTAAATTTCACAGTCGGAAAACATGTGATAAGCTAAGTTTTAAGGATGGAAAAAATCCACTTAGAAATTATTGAAACTGACAAGATGCTCGACAGACCACAGTTAGAAAGCTCACAGACCTTATGGTGTTTAACAAAAGCATCATTCTGCAACAACATGACCTGTCCTTTTCTACACTTAATGTGGTGCATAGTTTAGGAGAAATGTGGACGGTCGTAATGCTTTTCAACTTTAAAATTAGAAGCAAGGGGCCAGGGTCAGCAAAGCAAGCAGTGCATTCATCCAGTCAGGTGTAGCAACAGTTTATGTGAAGGCTGACTGAAAAAGAGAACAATCATAAATCTATTCTACAGAATATCAATAATCAATTTTGTCTCAAGAACACAGAAAGTGAAGAGACAAAAATAAACAAGTGGGTTAAAACGACCTTGTGCTTAAGCCCATCATTTACAGTAAAATAAAATCTACAATCAGTACCAAGGAATACAGTGTTAAATGTGCAGCTTTTGGTCAAATTCACCTCTCTGGAAAACTCGGAAAAACATCTTGGCAAGAACATCAACAATCCGCGATGAGCTCTGCCCTCGGCTTGACTGATAATGGACAGGCCTTTCACAACAACAATTGCTCAACATGTCAGTCAGCCTATAAGTAACCTGTCCTGTAAGTCATTCTTTTCATTCACTATGTTGTCTTTCCAACAAATGCATTTATGCCTAAGCTCTAGTGTTTATCCAGCAACCAGTTCCAACCCTCCTAACAAATTGTAGCCACTGTCAGAAAAAAAAAGCCTGAAAGCAAAACCACCCTGGGAAGAAAAGGCTCATAGCATACTATGTTACCGTGAACTCCTCAAGGGTCAAATGCTAAAGGGTTCAGAAAAACAGACCTACGTCTGTGAACCATATGACCAAGGGTCCGCCAGGCAGGCAACTCACTTTTTCATCTACTTTCTGGTGTCTACTGTGGCTCCCAAAATTCAATAGCTGCTTTTACTATCTGATCAGGCAAAGAGCGTGGTTGGATATCTGGCACACTGGCTGGTAAGACAGCCAAACTTCCCAGCTGTAGCCAAAATTTGACCAGCAATTGGGCTGGTGTAGATTTCCCACACTGAGTGAAAAAAACCTACTAAAACAGAAATGACATGGTAGAAGAACACACCCAGTGCACACTCTCTCCCTCAAAACAAATATCAACACAGGGATATAGGCCAGACTATGTCTACTATTTTCTCATATCCGCTTCAGAATCATATGTGGACTTAGGCTATCGCTTCAGGTCAAATAAACCAAACATTCAAAGACAAGAGAAGCAGGAACACGTGAAGGCCTTATTACTGCGGGAAGTATACATCACTGATCAGTCAGTATAGGCTAGCACAGTGATAGGAAGCTTTGTGATACCATTTTAGGTACCATCTTCCTCGGGTGGTGTGGTATCATGGGGTAATTCTATTATAGACTGTTTCTGGATAATAGGAATTCATTTTATGGCTGAGATGGACTCAGTATGGTGGAGTTGAGGCCTGGCTGGTGCTCTGCAGTTGCTAAGCATTAGCCTGGAGAGGTGCAGACGGTGATTAATCATGAGATTTGTGCATCCTTCTCTCTCAACAACTGGCCAGCTGACCAGCAAAGTGCTTATCCCTGACAGATTGCAGGGCGTGCACAGACACACACATGTACACATTAGCCACAAGCAAGACACACACAATTTAAAGTGTAGTCCATGTCATGTGTATCTATGAAGGCTTCTCCACACTAACCCAAGGCCATAGGTATAAATATAAAACACATGGCAGTACAAACTGTATTATTTGCAGGTAACAGGGAAATGTAGCCCAGGGTACCCGGGTAAGCCAAAAAATATGTAACCATGAACCAGGCTAGTAAAGCTACATGCATCTACAAAGTGAGACTAATCCATTTCGACAGTGACTCTCACATGATGAGTTGATTTGTATTGTTAATTGTCTGCAGCAAGGCAAAGCACCTCTACCAGGCCCTGTTGCCATTTGTGAATGTTCGACCCTGAATTAACAAATGCGTACTGAACCAATCTAAATGCACCAGGATTACGCAAGTAGTGATGAATCATCAAATCTGAAATATCACTTTAAAAAAAAGGTTGTGCGTCCTCTAAGAGTGTGAATATCTGTGACTGTGCATGCATTCTTAGACTGCAGAAGAAAATAAAATAAAATAATGGAATAGGAATAATTCAGATTTGGGGTTGTGGCAGGCAAAGAAGTGCACTTATGAGATTCAGCCATTGCCTTGAGGTTTATTTATTGATGTTTTGTAAATCAGACATTCTAGTCAATATAAAGTATACATTTTGTCAGCACAAATTCATTCCTTCCTTTAAGACGTACACCATGTCTTCTCACATAATGAGCTCATTTGAAAGACCTGGCAAAATAGTACTGTGAGCATTTGGGACCACGCATGCACAATGTGCTAAAAAATTATTTTTTAAGCAAAATAATTAGTTCACCTTAAGTGAGAGTACAGAAGGTGCTAATTTGACAATTTAGCCAATGCTAGCTGAACACTGAAAAATAATCTGTTACTTCGTCAATAAAAAAATGTAAGATGATCTACTTTGTTTGGGATTTTCAAACAAGGTATTCCTGACATCACCTTAGGCTAGGAATCTGTGATGGGTATTTTTTACTCTTCTGTGATGTTTTATAGACCAAACAACTCATCATGTAATTAAGAAAATGACTGCTAAATCAATGGATCATGAAAATAATCATTAGTAGCAGCCCAAAAGAATACTAACTACTAATATGGATTGGAGCTTGCTCTGCATGTGCATAACGTGACACAAATTTACTTAACACTTTAAATAATTTACTTAAATGCAAACTGCGGCCATTTGATGCATGTGACACACATCCATTGCATCACACTGACTAAAAAATTACCCAAGGTACAGTAGCAGGGTCCAGATGGAGGCACTATATTAAAGTAGTTGCTTTTGTGAAGAGTCATTGCCACTAATGTGTAGTCTTACATAGAAAACACTGTGTAGGAGGATTTAGGTTTTACAAGTGTCATGCACCAGTGCTGTTTTTCTATTAACACTTGCTTGTTCTGCCAAGAGAGACCGCTGTGATTAACCAGCATACCTTTGTTGCCTTAGTGCCATAAGAATTCATGTCAAACAAATGTCCAATGTCTTTGAAAAACCCAAGCTGGTGTTACCAGGGCTAGACCTAACCGTCACTTTGTCCCAGCTCGCTTATTTCACATACACTTAGTCATCGCCAACAGCCGTCACATATCAGCAACAGATGATGGTCTTGGGCACCTGTACAACTCTATCAAAACATTCACAAAATATAAAATAAATAAGATAAAACAGCTTCTCAACTGTAAACAGGCTTTAATCTAAGGCAGCACAAAAAAGAGCAACCTCCAACAGATTTTGATGACATGTAGAGTAGCAAAGAATGATTAAATACAGCATGCTGTGGGTGATTAACTCCAACATTAATCATCCATGTCACCTGCCTGTTAATGAAAAATGGAAGGGTAGAGGAGTGGAGAAAGTGTCGAGGTAAAGGACATACGGATTCTGTGGAATTTTATTAGGTTTTTTAGAATTTTGAGGTTGGGTCACCTCAAATTCAATGGTGGGAATGCTGAGCTTCTAATCACATCCCTGAAACAACAAAAAGAGAGAGAGAGAGGAAGCCCAAAGCAAAGAAGGCAAGTTGGAAATGGCAATGAAAGAAAGGCGATGATGGAGAGAGGGAAAGCAGGTTGTGAGGCAGGGCGTTGTAAGAAGAGAAGGAAGGAGGGCAGGAAAGGGAAGCAGGTTGAGCTTTTGATGCTTGCGATTATCGTTCTTCCTGGTCAAGTATTTCAAAGACCTGCAATGACATTAAATGCCCCCAACTGTCAAAAACAACCAATTACTCAGTGTTGGCTGAATGGCTCAATAGTGTGTGTGTGTATATGTGTATTTGGGGGTTTAACAGGAATGACAGAGGCCGGAGTTCCAGCAGTATTTGAACTGCTTAGGGATTAGACTGAACTGACTCCTTTATTGTATGCAATGAGCTAGGCTAAATACAATATGACACTTCCACATAAACTCTGCTTTGTCTCCTTCCATTGTTAAGACAGAAGTACTGAAGACATAGGCCCGGGACTAATTAGGGCTCATGCACACACACAGGCATGTGCACATACACACAAATGCTCTGAGTGTCTGTCAAGGGTGTGAGAAGGGCACAATAAGGTTGTATGAGCATTGGAGTTATGTGCTTGCCAGTGTAGCTCAGGCCACTCATTAGTTTAAAAAAACATTTCTCCCATTTAACACCATTGTCACAAGCAGCAGAAGTAGCAGCTTCTACAGCTTAATGACTGAGAGTGTTTGTTTGTAGATGCTCAAGACTTTGCATGCCCATGTCACTACTACCTGAAATGACTGAAGCAGTCGGGTTTAATGTGATCCTGTTCTCATTGTAGAAATCTCATGCCAAACACAGGAAAATGGGCAGATGAATAGCCGTTTCACTGTTCTATAAACTGGTGAATGAAAACAATGAAACATATAATCTGGTTGCAGAGTGCTACTTTAGAATGATGATATCGTTTCTGTGGCTACAGTTGTTTCTGTTGCTTAGAGGCAGTTTCCTCTTAGCAACAGACAACATCTATAGAAATGCTCCAAAGTACAGTTAAAGCAGTGATGCTTGTTGGGCCCTGCAGCACTGTACATCAGGCCGAACAACCAATATGACCACTGGCTTCAGCTATTACAAAACAATACCGTCCCCACTTTTGGACTAACCATTCACATGGTAACAAGTCATTTGCTGGTCTGATTCTAAAAAGAAAAGAAAGTTTAAAGGGTTGGTTTGGTGTTTTTTTTGGTAAAACTCTAAGCAAAGCAACATTCTTCAAGAAAGATTTTCTGAAAACCGAAACTGAAGAGTCAGTTTAATAATGTACCTTCAGATAACAGCACCATAAAACACTGCAGCATTTCTAAGCTACAAAAACAGTGAGGAGGAAACCGTAACCAGCAGTTACCCAGGTGGCTTACTGAGACAATATCCTGTCCTGGCTTACTCTCCTTCAGGCCCTGCAGGACTTGACCTGGTCACAGGCCAAACTTACCAATCCGAATCAGCCCCGTACACCTGACACAGCAGCAGGCCTTTGACCTTGAAACTGACTTGTGAGGCATTAGGAAACAATGAAAGAAAGAATACCAAGACAGAAGGGGAAAAAAATTAAGGCTTTCCTGGCATTTACAAGTACAAATTTCTGGTCAAAGGCTATTTACGAGTTGAACTGTGCATTAGCGGCTAGCAGCAGTGTGCCTGGACAGGAGCCCATCCCGAATACTAAAGCTGCTCTAATACAGCAGTGGCCCTCCCTGCCGCAGCAACAGCCACAGTACTGGAACATCTTGTCCCTCTGTGTGCCATGGTGCTGTACACTACTTTGGATAAAATATCTGCCAAATGGCATGGCTACTCTAAAATTGCATCTTCACATTTGCTTATATTCACAGAGTTATATCTCTCAGACTGAGGTAACTGCAAAATCACACCAAACTTTTAGAAAGATGGCCAAGCAAGGGATCTTGGCTTCAGCAGCTAGCCGTTGGCACATAGCATTTTAGCGCTAATGTTACAAAAGTGTCATCTTAAAGAGGTCAACTATCAGCTTTGTCTGTAGAGGTCTATACACTGCAATCACATCTGATAAAAGATGTACAAAGAAGCAGACACTGAGATGTTGATTGCAGAAAGGCAGAACAATGAGAATTTTAAAAAGCAAAAGCCACTGATCCTTCATCTGTCACGTCAGTGCTAAAATGGAAACTATGTGAGGCTGTCGGAGGAGGCTTACAGTGGAAGAGAAGTGACAACAGTTCCTCATGGGGTGTGTTTAGCCCAGAGTTACACGAACTGCAGTATTACATTTACCAAACATAGGAGTGTGTTGTGTAAGGAAACATGCGTGATCAGTCATCTGAACTGTGCATGATCCCAACAAATACTGACAAGCTCCATTTTGGGTACAGTTTTTAAAAAAAAGCAAAACAAAGCTATTTGTCGAGTAATAAAATTGGAAGTGAATGAAAAGGAAATGGCCTGAGCCAACTGGTGTGACAGATGTGGCAATTTTCATGTCACATCTAAATACAAGCACGGACACTCAAAGTCAAACAACACTGACAGATATATTTAAGACTGAACTATACAGAGGAGGCATCTGAAAAATAAACTTGACACTTGGTTGCCTGTGCAATAATTTAACAGTGGTTTCTCCAGTGACAGCTTCAACACTGCAACATGATCCATATGCTCACACCAAGCCGACACATTTTTTCAAATTCAATTTCTGCGGTGAAACAATACCATAAGCTTATAGTTAAAATAAAACCGCATGATGTATGGTTCAGAATTTGATTTACTTACAATATTCTTTTAAAAGAATATCCTCCTTTCACGAGCAGGCAACAACACCTTAGTTGGAACAAACCCTCCTTTCCAAAGCATATGAAGTAAACGCTTCCTAGCAGTTGCATTATTCAGTGCGAGGCGAGCGACATTAATCCAGGCATCAGCGGAAGATGCGACTACCGGCAAAATGATGCAGATCCACATTTGGCAGCACGAAGTGAGGCAAAAACAAATCTGCCGGAGTTGAAAATGTTCAACTTGAGCAAGCACTTGCAATTATGCCAAAGTGTGCTACTCCCTAAATGCATGGATACAGGAGCAGAGAGGAGAGAATCTGGAGAAAAATAAGTAAAAAGTGGAGCTCTGAGCAAGCTTTGAAATGATTCTGCCTGAGAAGCAACACAGAGACAGTTTTCAATCAACTCAGACGTATTTATCAAGTCATATGGTTTAAGGATTACGTCTCAACGCACATTTTATTTTCTTAACAGCCATCTTCATATTTTCCTACAATCTAGACCTATGTTGTCAGTTTCTTGTTATTTGCAAATGGGTTATACTTGCATAATCAGTCCCTCTCCCTCTCTCACACACAGTAAGGCCATTCTATGCCCATCCTCCATCTGCCCTTGCAGTATCAAGGGGGCAAGAGGACAATGCTACTTTAGTTGATCTGATTCAACCACAAGGAAGAGCAACATACTGCAGCTACAGTAATGCTAGGTTTAGCTTAAATCTCACAGGGGGATGTGAGAGAGACGACTCTCAAAATGGATGCGGAATCACAATTCTGATTAAAAAGCAGTGACTAAAACAGCTAGGAGCTACATAACAGCATTTACAACCTTTTTGTGTAGTATCTATTCACTGATAAGGCAGCTGTGAATTTTGATTGAAATGGGCTGTTTATCAACATCGATTTTACTACATTACAATTCCAAAATATAAATAAAAAAAGAGGCTATAATGACTTGGAGGTCAGACATGAACCTGACCCCATGACTACATGACTACCTTCTGCAATTATGTGCCATTTACAGTAATCATATATAGCTGCTGAGCAATACTAGCTCCTGCTTTGTGGCTTATTCAGCAAAAATACTTGAGACAAGACAAGACATGTCAAGACATGTCCGCACAATGTCCTTTCCATTTAGCCTTTAAAGCACTGCCAGTTATTAATTGCAAATGAAGATAAGAAAATACCTGGAAAGGTCACAGCACACATTGCTTTCAAAATTTAAATTAGGTTGTTTTGCTGTTGCAGGGAATTTTGGGTAATCGGTGAAGACCATATTAGGCAATTGACAGATAGCAAAACCAACAAAGTCAAGCAATCATTCAGTCAATTTAACATTTTCTATTCCAGCCATGATGACATTGGGATCTAAGGGCACCCAAGTGCCTCTGATTGACCCCAAGTTAATTTGACAGAACACTGTCCAAAGGTAAGAAGGCAAAGGACACGTGCAGTACTTTCATCAGGCCTAGCTCGGCCTATAGCGACCTCCCTCTTCTTCTTCTTCCCCCACCTCGTTGTAACGACCGACACAATCAATCATGACCTAGATCAATAAAATGAATTTATCTCCATGCTCCCTCTACCTTTTTCCATCACAGCTGGTTCCTACATGTGATAATACAATTATTTGAGCCATCTTCACTGTGTGTAGATCCGGCTATCAAAATTACACTATGGATAGGGCGGTATTTTTAAAAATGGAGCTATGACATAGGTGATTAATAAAACAGTAATCCTGAAAAATCATTAGGCTCCATTTCGCAGACTAAAATAGACTGATACCCTGTTATATGGAAGTAAAGAACAGAGCCTCCACCACCAACCTACTGTATTATCTCTGATGTTTTGATTATTTCCTACTGGAATAAAAGAAATCCCATGATGATGCGTTCTTATTCACCGGTGTACCAAGATTTTTCTTTACATCTTAGTCTTTGTCAGCTTTAGTTGTCCATTCCCGTGATCGTTCCTCAATCATTAAATCCTTTCTAACCTCCCTCTCCTTTTACCATTTCTCTCTTCCCATCTTTTTCCTTCCATCTGTGATGCCTCCCCCACTCCCCTTACCTCCTCTCTCTCCCTCCCTCCCTCCAACCCCCCCCAGCTCATATACGTGGCACACACCACTGCAGTGACAGAGCCACATTAGTCATCATAAGGGACATACAGCTGTGGAAGTGCAGAGTCCAATGACAGATTTAACACGGTAACAAATGCATCGCGTAAATCCGTGCCCTCCCCCACCCCCCATGTCTAAAAATAGCAGCTATGCCACATACTGCAATAATATTAATAGCTAACATAAATGACACATTGATGTTTAATAATTCAGGTGACAAGCACTGCTGAAAAATATCCACGGTGCACATCCATGCTCAGGTATACAAGCTCAGTAAAAACAGCACAATGTGTTACAGATAATGAAAAGATGGAGAATTACTGCTACATCATTAAAGAACACTATCACTGGCACTAACCTGAAAGGGGAAGATGTTATCACTGCGGCCGACTCCGTCATCCATCCAGGACTTGGGATTGAAGCCTGCAGGACTGTTTCGGGGGTACTTCTGGGATGCCACATGGTTATTAGGGAAGGTCTTCTTCAGTGGAGAGATAGAGTTGATGGGGGTCATCCCACCGTTCAGCCCACGACGATAATCTCTGCCTTGAGATCCTCCCCAGCCGCCGCCACCACTACCATAGCCTCCTCCGGGACTCCAGGAGGTGGAGGAGCCAGGGGAGGGAGAGGGGCTCTGGTAGCTGGCCGGACCCCAGGGGGACGGGGGCTTGTTCAGGCTGTTGGACAAATGCGGCAACTGGCTGAAAGGCGGATTCCTGTGCGGGAAGGGCGGTGGAGGGTGGGGAGAGGCCGGGGAACGCCGATGCTGCTGGTGTTGGCTGTGGGGATGTTGGAAGTGGGGATGTGGTGGGGGAGCCGGGTGGTGCTGGGACAAGGCTGCTGCTGGTCCGATCTGGGGGGAGAAGTTCCCACCAAACCCTGGACTGACATGGTGTGAGAAGTTCTGGAACAGCAGAGGCCCGTTGTTGGCAGAGGCCGGGTTGAAAAAGCTGACGTCCTCATTGATGATTGTTGACGGCGCAGGGGGGATGGCAGCCGACCAGTTGTTGAAGCCGGTAAGTGATGACGAGGTTGTACTGGACTGGACTGGGCCAGTTCCCCCGAGACCAGATGTCTCTTGGTAATCGAAGCCTGTCAGGACAGGTGACTCAAGACGAAGCTGCTTCTCCTTTCCATTACTGCCCTCAGACGTGCCATTCTCGGTCTTGGCTTCCTCTGACCGGGCTTTTTCCAGTTCTGAAATTATCCCACCACCACTTCCACCCTCCTGGTGACTCCCAGGAGACAACTGCTGCTGCTTTTCTTGCGTTTCTTGCATTTCCTGTTGCTGCTGTGCTTTGGGCTTCTCCGGGCCCCCCAGGATTTCGTCTTGCACGCTGTTGTGGGTGGCAGAGGCAGGGAAAAGCCAGGGAGAACCTCCTGTGGTGCCATTCCCTGCGGCTGTGGTGCTGTTTATGAAAGCAGCAGGGCTCTGCGACACATTTTGGTGGTGGTGTGGGGGCTGCAGATGCGGGTGGATTCGGACCGGGAATGCAGACTTGTTGCCAGTGTTGTTTTGAACTAGGACTCCGAACCCGTAATCCCCCATTTGTTTTCTCCCCCCACAAACAAATGCTATCCCGTGATCGTTTGGTCCTATTGAGAGAAGAGCACACAGGATGGCATGCACTGAGTTAGCAGTCAGCTCCTCTCATTTCCCTATAGATCAAGGGATTTAGAAACAACTAGACGGGAATAGATTCCTACACATTTAACAATCACACAGTGCTGTCATGAAAGAGCTAACCTTGCACTAAACCACCCACCCTTATTACCCTGCGCAGTTGAAAAGAAGCCAACCGGTTAACATTACATCTTTAGCTAATTATAACCCCGTGACGTTGCCAGCTTGTAAGTCTACAGCTGAGCTGCTGGCAGCCACCAGTAAGGCTAAGAAACACTGCTGTGTGGAGCACATATTCTCCATTTGGAGTCGTTTTACGAAGGCAAACCAACTGACAGACGATTATTACCCACGGTTAAACTCAATCGAGAACACAGTAATAAAAAAATAGCGAGAGACGTTGAAAATATGAACAATAAATCGACATAACGTTCAGAAATAGAAACGCTCGACCTTGTTTGACAGCTGTCAGCATACTATTGAGAGTCCACCATTAAATTTAATCACATATAAGTTTACTTTAACGGAAATGCGACTAATACACAAATTACTGTTCGTTTTTTCTTCTTCACACTTGAGACAACCGTCGACAGTGAAGCAGTTTGGATAAACAAGATGTTAGCCGGCCAGCTAACTTTTCCATCCGCTGCTAACATTAGCCTAGCTAGCTACCAGCCGTTAGCACGAATGCTAGCTAGCCGGACAGGCTGCACACAGGCGAATAAAAAATGATTTTCACCTTCTGATCACCACCTTCGACCTCGGCGATGTCTTTGTCGAGATTCTTCCCTCGGGCTGAGAGCTAGGTGGTGTCCTTGAAACAACGAGTACGGCAGGCAGAAGCTTTCCAGAGGCGATTTAATAGCTGACTCGTACAGTGCAGTCGGTCAGCTTTTTTTCTCTCCCTTCTCCTGACGTGTCCTGCCTGCTCAATGACACAGCTCTCTATCTGCTGCCTCTAATCTGCTCTCTATCATCAAACTGCTTTGTTAACGTGGCAATGTGTGCACTACACTCGGCCGCGCTTTCTCTCACAAGCCTTATTCGATCGGTTTCATTGTTCGCTTGGTTTCGGTGTCTTTTTTTCCTTGCTAACTGTCTCTCCTACAGAGCCAGCCGATCCCTGTGTGCTTCTTTGGCTGCCCCTCTCTCTTGGAACCGACCGTGGCCGAATGACAGCGAGAGGATCAGCCGAGACACACTTCCGCTTCTGGCGCCTCCCTCCGCGCCGTGACCACTCCTCCGCCGAGCCACACCTCGGTACGCGATTGGACCTTCCGACCGGCAACCTCGCCCTATTTCTTCATCATTTAACAGCCATGCACCAATAATACGTCCATGCCATCCGTAAGTACTGCCCACTGAGGTCAGAAAGATAAAAAAAAAGAAAGAAAAACCCTCCTCCCAGCACGGTCCTGTCCTTTCACGATGCAGCCGGTATCAGGTCGTGAGAAAAATGAGAAACCCAACCCCCCTCCTCTGAAGGATGGCAGAGCCTCAGTAAAAGAGCATCCTTGGCCCAGGCTTTTTGATCTCAGGCTTGTTTGTTGTAAATGGGGAAAAAAAAGGAACAGGAAGGGAAGGTGTCATTTCAGTGGCTGTTTTTGTTGTTTTGTTGTACAAGGTGTGTCCTTTTTCTCGGCTAACCCAATTTAAATCTCATCTTCTTTGCATTACCTTCACTGTTTACTGCACCATGCAGTTGCTTCTTTTCTATCCTCATCCGTCAGGTTGTAAAATACTCTTTCTTGCGTTTCCTGGTTTTGTTTTGTATATCAAAGGAAAGCCTTATGGCACAATGCTTTAAATTGAATAGTCAAACTATCTAGTTCTTATTCCTATATTAAATCTCCAAATTGTGTCTCATAATCACAAGAGTTGCATTTGTACTCATGCTGTCTCTATAATTAGCATTATTTTACAGTCCCATGTGTTAAACATCCATTTTATTGTGTTTTGTGGCTGGTATAAACTTGCAGGTGGAAAATAAAAGCTGTTAAGATATGAAAAGGTTTATCTCCGCTGCTCAATGGGCCTCCCCACAACCAAAGTCTCTCAGCAGCATAAGACAGTAAGAAATGTACTCAGCTTCTACATTCCAGCTGAGGAACCAATAGTTGTCCAGCTCAAACTTTGTATAATCCTGCCCCCTAACAGACCACTGTTTCCAGGTGAGATATTCAGAAAAAGCAGCTGACTCATAGTTCGCCAGGTTTATTTACTTTGTAGAGCTGCTTCTGCAAGCTCTAAAATGTCTCAGCCACACTAAAGCTCACCACATGTTCTGCTGTTGGCTGCAAGAGTGAACACAAGAGTCCTCATGCACTCCCAGCATCTGAGGAACTGAAGGCCCAATGGATTACTTTTAGTTTTGAGATGATGGAAACTTACTACCAATCTGAAACAAGTAAACAAGGACTAGGGGGGTTACTGTGTTTTCATGTTGCCTGTTGTGCTTCAGTGGCCAGGGTTCACATCTGTTTGCTTGTCTCCTGCTCTCTGTGCTCACACATGTTCACGTTAATACAGTCAAATTCCCATTAAAGCTGTTTTAATTTACATATTTGTCTGTTTCTGTTGTCAGATAATAATAATAATGAGTATGAAATAGCGACTGAAATGCAGCCCATTAAAATGACATGTTAACCAGCAGTCACTTCAGACCCATTTCCAAGTTGCAGCTCTGCACCACTAAACTACTGGTTTCATAATTACAGCATAGTCTGACAAACTCATCACACACGAGTTAAAAACAACAGCTGTGCTTTGAATTTCCATGTGAAATGATCGCACAGAGAGAAAATGAGAGGAAATACAAAGCGCTGGACTCACATACCTAGTCATATCTGTGGCGACTCTCTGCGGTAAACTGTTTTGCTCCGTGCTGTCAATCACAGACTCAGAGAGAGTTTTCTTTCTGAAGGGGGCGTGGACTGCAGCAAGTCAGCTGCATTTAAAGCTGCAGACACTGAAATAGCCTGTTTAGAACAAGGCTCAAACCAAGGGTTATACAGTCATGATGTAACGAATCATCTTTGCAGTATTTTGAGCTGAAAAAAATGAAAGATACATTCTGGGGACGTGAGATTTTCTATAATTTGCTGGAAAGGGGCACAATATAGAACCTTTACATATGTAGCTCAGGACCCTTAGCTTAAAGACTGGAAACAGAAGAAAGCAGCTAACATGGCTCTCTCTAAAGGCTGAAATAAATCTGCACCAGCACTTAAAACCCAAACTGTACCTTAACTGTTTAATCTGTACAGATCCAAACATTTGTAAGACCGAAAAGGAGACTGTGCACTGGTCTACTTCTTACTGCATTAACCTCCTGGGTCTTGTTGTCATTTTGAGGTTGCTAGTCAACCAGAAATAGATGTAAGATGATATAACATGCTTCAGAGTTGCTGGAAGGTGTTCTTCTTTTGACTTTAGCGCAGAGGCAGGTTAGTCATTTTCCATGCTTAAAGTCTTTATGCTAAGCTAAGCTATCATGTTCCTGCTGGCTCCAGCTTTATATTTAAGGGACAGGCGTGAAAGTGGTCTCATCTGAATCCCAGCAAGAAAGCAAATAAGCTTAAATCTATTCTTTTAAAGCGATACCTCCCCTTGTACCTAAAAGTACAATCCAATTGCTTGCATCCACCATTCTATCTGATAGAACAGTTAAACTTGATTTATCACAAAATAATCTCAATCTCTCCCAGTTTCTCTAGTACATCAGAACAGAGCCAATCTGAGAGATGTATCTATGTCTGCTTCACTCTATTCCGCCAGATGTCTGACCATCCAACCTCTTTTCCTTCATCAGCCACCCACACCAGTCCCCTCGTCTCTTTATCTGCCTCCCTGTCCTCCTCTGTGTCCTTCTCTCCTGTATGGTCATTATCACGGAGAGGTCATCAAACAGCTTTGACTCCGTCGGTCTCTCCGACCCTCAACTGGCAGTGTTACACGCTGCCGCAAATGGCTATCTAATAAATCTGTCACTTCAAGTCCAGCTGGGATGGAGTGATAAATTAGAGAATGTGTAGCGTGCTGCATTATTAAATATGTACCGAAAGGATGAGCAAGCGATGGGAGGTTGCGGGGGGGCAGGTATTGGCAGGGTTAGGGAGTGACCGGATTAAAGTAATCCGATTAAAAAAAAATAGATTACAGATGTCTGATAATGGCACTATTCACGTTCAGCTTGCAAATTGGTGTGAGCTGTGCAAATACCTGCAATGTGCACAGATATTTGGAGGTAAATGCCCTCAAAAGTACAGTTGAGGCCTTTATTTTTACTATTAAAGTTTGATGCCCTTAATTTTACAATAAAAGTTGGATGATAATGGAAGACTTGTACACCATGAGGAGCCCAGGTTGTTTTTATAGAAGATGGGTCACAAGCATTAATCTGAAAGCTGTCTCTTCAAAATAAAATAATTAAGGAAACAATGTGTAACTTGTGTTGAGCATCAGAAATTTAGAGCACTCGCTTCATATTCTTGGAAAAATATAATTAGTCTTTTGATTGTTCCCAAAATAACCATTTTACCTCCATTGCATTTTAATCAGTAGAACTGCTTTGAGTACAACAGCTTCACATGTATCATGCATTTCTATTATACGTCATCATTTCTACTTGTGACCTCCATTTCCTTTTCCTCGCTTTTTAATCTCCGTTCTGTTCCACAAACAAAAGTGTTCAAGTGAAGTCTTATTCATACACTGGAGGGCGAGAATCAGCAGGAGGAAGGAGTAATGTTTGATAGTCCTAAATGTGCTCCGGCTTTTGCGGTACTTCTTGCATAGGGCATGGTATTCCTCTCACAGTGGGGTGGATGATTAAGCAGAGTGCTTGGCACCGTAAATGGATTTCTAGGACAGAATAACCGGTCTTACTGGCCTCACTCAGGAGACAACACCCTCTCCTCATACTGTCCCTTTCACTCTCTGTCACACACATTGTTTTTTTTTATAATCAAATTCTTCATGCCCAGAGCAACCCCCAAAAAAACAAAGCACACAGCAGAAGGAGGAATGACATGCATATTTAGGAAATGTATCTACTGTAGCGTTATGTATCTATAGTTTCAACCTAAAATACTGTATTCAAATCTACTGAGATGTGTAATTTATCTACTGTATGATATCGCTAATGGACAGTTTTAGCATGTGCTCTCTTTCTGGCAGTGGTTTTCTGTGTGCGCTTCCATATCCAAGTCTGGATAGGTACTATGAATAAAACATTGAATCCATTAAAAAATTAATCGCCTCTACCTTAGGCATAATTATGGTGCAATTCCTCCCAGAGCGCATGTGTGTGTGTTTGCAAGTACAAGTGTGCATTTAAAAGCAGGCATAAGAGAAAGTATGCGCATGCTAAGCTCATAACTTGCACGATTCATGTCTCGAAATCTCATTTGAACAATGTCACGCCACTCTGATGGTAGAAAGAATTCAAATTAAATGAATGAACTTAAAAATGCATCATGGGCTGTTTTCCCAAGTTGGCATCAGAGAAATACAAGGTTTTGACCTGACAGCTATTGTTTTCATGTAAATTATGTAGATGTTTACATGTATATTGTTAGCCTCATGACGTGCAGTTGTATAGAGTTGTATTTGTGTCCTATGAAATATTCAGAGATCGTACGTGTCACTAACAAAACGGTGTGGACGTACTCCTGAGTGGCTTTGGGATGCAAAGGACCTCTGGGTATGAGGTGGAGAGGTTGGGGGAGGGGACGTATTGATCTGCCTTAAGGTGACATTCATAATCCCTTAAAACATAATTTGAAATATAAAGAAAAACCATCAATTTCTTTCACTTTCTATATTACAGAACAGCTCGCCTCCTGAGTTTTTTTTCCTTCCTTCTGACAGCATGAGACCTTTCACATCCTTCACCCGTCCAGTGTATTTTGCCCTGTTGTGCTTTCCCCGGGGATCCTATACTAATTAAGCCAAAGAGGTCTTTCTGTGGAGCAGGCCGGGATGACTGTTTGAAAAAGACACATTGACTCTGTGTGTGTGTGTGTGCGCGCGCGCGTGTGTGTGTGTGTGTGTGTGTGTGTGTGTGGGTGTGTGTGTGTGTGTGTCACAAAGGCCTGGCTGATTTCATGACTCCACTGGGTACAGAAG
>OMNN01082145.1:0-20240 GCA_900302755.1 Chromis chromis | reverse complement strand
CTGTTGTGCTTTCCCCGGGGATCCTATACTAATTAAGCCAAAGAGGTCTTTCTGTGGAGCAGGCCGGGATGACTGTTTGAAAAAGACACATTGACTCTGTGTGTGTGTGTGTGCGCGCGCGCGTGTGTGTGTGTGTGTGTGTGTGTGTGTGTGTGTGCGTGCACGCTTGCCTTCACAGACTAGATTGAGCAAATATGTGGTTGAGTGTGTTAACACACATTTCGAAATTCAACATTTTGCACTGCGACAAAAATGGAAAATCTGCTAGTCGGCTCATTTTCAGTCCTCAGTTTTATCTGATGCCGATGATGTAACGTCCCAAATTAATAATGAAAAATATGACAATTGATGGAAAAAAAGCTGTCTAAATATGCTTAATAATTTATGAACTGCAAAAAAATTATTTTATTTGGAAAGGCACTGACTTCAAAGAGCAAACTGGCAAAAAATTAGCATAATTACTGTAACTGGCATCGAAAATTTGTACCGGTGGATTAGCCATTTTTGCCCTGGTGTTAGCTGGGATAATGAAATATGAACAGCGCACATGAATGCAACAAAGTTTCATAGAAAAATGTGTGAAAGACCTTCAGTGAAAGAAGCTTTTGCCTCCTATTGAAACAGAAACTGAATACTGTGTCTTAGTTTAGCCAAAATGTTATTGATCCCTCGCTGTGGGGAAACTGGGTCAAGGATGTTCAAGGATGAACAGAAAAAGTATCATTGTGTTTGTCTATCTTTATAATACACTGCCTTTACATCCCGTAATGTTGAGTGATTCTTGTACTATATGTGGCAGTGTGCAATTTGTTGTTGCCATGGTGATGTCAAATTTGGGCTAGTTGTTCATTCATTCACTGTTCATGACATATAAAAGGGATTCTAATTCTGCTTGTTTCCATCTATTTGCATCTTTATTTTTCTTATGAATCAACACAAGACAAACATTTGGAAACAAGTATTGATATGCTAGAGGTCCTGCATGTGTGTGTGTGTGTGTGTGTCTGTGTGTAGTTTAAGAATGCGCACAGACGTGTGTGTGAAATCAATTGAGGAGCTGTGCCTCTAAAGCCAGAATGGTTTCATTTACCTTCTGGGCAACTCTCCATGGCTGATGAGTCTGGCTGGGCGACAGGCTGAAAGAAGCCAGGTCCACAGTCACTGGATAGATGTGGTGGCCAGACTCAAGTAGAAACAAATCCACCATTTTGATCATCTCCAACTATTTATTTTTAATTGTGTGATGTCCAAATCACAAATCATGTCAAATCTCTTTGAGGCATTTTCTCAAGAGGTGCTGTAACATGAATGATAATAAAATCCAGAACATATAATATTTTGTAAGCATGTTTTCCTCAATGCAGTGCAAAACTACTCAGTTTCAGTTAGGGATTTTCACCAATGCTAGTGGCATTGCACCATGGTCAAGACTGAAATATCTTAAAAATTATTGAGTGGATCCACATGAAATTGAGTATAATCATGTCTTCCTCTGAAAGATTGGATTATGAATTGTAATAACTGAGGTGATGCCTAACCTTGAGTCATTATCAGATCCAATACTGGTTTGTGCTTATCAACTAATGACATTTCCATCCCCCTTCAGCTGTAATTTGTGTTTAGTGCTAATGAGTAAATGTTTGCAAGCTAACAAGCTAAACTGAGATGGCAAATGTGGTAAATATTACACCTGCTTAACATATCCTGGTGGTGACATTTAGCTCAAAGCTCGGCCGTGCCTAAATGCATTCGAGGATGGTGCGTATTGGTCAAGTTTAATAGAAAGTTTTCTTTTTGTTATATGCTCCTGGCAGCTCATAAACAAGTGGACGAGCAAACAGTGGTGGAAGAAGTATTCAGATCCTTTCACTCACGTAAAAGTAGTGATACAGCAATGTAGAAATATTCCATTACAAATTAAAGTCTTGCATGAAAAATATTAATTAAGTAAAAATACATAAGTATTAGCAGCAAAATATACTTGAAATAATAAACTGAAAATGTTGGTTTTGCCCCTCAGACTTATATATAATTAGATATTATATAATTAGATTATTAATCGTGAAGCATCAGTGTGTCAGCATCATGTTACTGCTGCAGGTGGAGCTAGTTTGAACTATTTTATATGCAGTTTAATATACAGAGACAGCAGATAAATCTGAGGGTTCATCAGATGATTAACACATTTTTGGATTTTCTTTTCTCTAATCTTTGATTTCTGTAACCATGTGAGAAGTTTAGAGGGCAAAATCCAGACACACTGCTTTTTGTAAGACATCAGAAGCCAAAAAAGGTGTGAAGCTGCTGGTTTAATCTTCAACAATGTGTTGTATTTTAAAAGCTAGTCCTATTATTGTTGTGTAACATCTTCATCTTAAAAATAACTACCAACTATAGTTGTGAAATGAACGTAATGGAGTAGAAAGTACAATATTTTTCCCTGAAATGTAGTCAAGTATATGCATAAAGTACCATAAAATGGAAATACTCAAGAAAAGTACAAGTACTCAAACATGTGAATGGCTCACATTGAATTATCTCACACATATAGTTGCTTTGCAGCGTTTCCGCCACAGTTTTTGCCACTTTTGTAGTTTTTTTTTCACCAAGCAGGGGATATTGTAGCTCCCAGAACCTCCTTGAATTTCAGAGCTAGGAGGTTGACACTGAGTCAGCTGCCTGCCAACATGTTTGTCATATTAACATCTTGTACTGAAGCTGCAGTCGGCGGCAAAGTCGGCATCTCTGCCTCTGATGTTTGTCGCCGATAACATTTAATTTCCAGTCAGGCTTCTGGAAACTGCTGTTGACCCACAAAACAGGATCAAATAGTCTGTTTGTTGTCTACTGACCTGCTGGTTGTACACCAACTTGGGCTGTGTAAGATCTGTTTGCATGGGGTTGTGTTTGTCTTTCTCGTTTTCCCTTTTGTGTGTACAGATCTACACACACACACACACACACACACACAGACACACACAGTGCTGACAGAGGCTGAAAGGAAGAGCAATGGACAGAGGAATGCTGAGTCAAGCAGACCTGAGCCTCCCTCTGCCCCAATAAAGGTACAGAGCATGTGGCCTCATCAATAATGGAATGCGCTCCTTAATGCTCTCAAAGTCACTGATACGTGTGTTCGCATTTAGTTGGCTTGTTTATTAAGATGTCGGCATATAGTTTTCTCGGGGTTGTGTGCATGTGATGTATTTTCATCACTCTTCTCACTCATGTTGTGAGGACATAAATCTTTTTACAGAGTCATGCTGTGGCGACTAAACGGAACGCCACATCACATAAATCTATACATTTTAGGATGCAGACTTAGTTTAAGATTAAGCAAGCAGTGGTTATGGTTACGTCTAGGTAAGTCTCCTCGAAATATAAGCTTATGTGTATGTGGTTGTTAGGGGAAAGAAGCAAAAGTGAAAGTTTGGCTCATAGTATTTCCAGATCTCTTTAAGTTTGAGGTGGAGCTCCAAGAGTCTCTTATCAGTCAAGGCAGCTGTACCTCCGAGGACACCGTGATGCACTGCGATGTTGTGTGTCAGCCGGCAGATGTAGTGAAAAGCGGTCTGAATAATGTCAACACTATGACTACCAGCCGGAGGTTTGTAGACATGACTCCACGTTACTCCCTCCAGCAACTCTGTAATCCCCCCCACCCCCACCCCAAATCTTAGTTTCTCCAACAGTGAACTGAGAATTAAGGACTTTATGGCAAATGTTCCTAAAGGCTTGAACCTTATGCCATGTGCATGCAAAGCGCAAGCCATTCACTTTGCACTGCTTTGATCTATCAAAGTCATCACTTGTAGACATCAATTAGGTGTGTTTTGAAGAGTTTATTTACTACTGCGTGTTTTGTCAGAGTTCATGCATTTTTCGCAAATCTTTCATACAATATAGGAATTGAAATCTTGACAGTGGTCTATATAGCATAAACTGTAAATATAGTTTTATATGTACATATTTTTCCACTCATTCTTTTTATTTTGGGTTGTCTATTTGCTCTGTTAAATAAAAAGACCTCTCCTCCTCTGCTGTTAGTGTAGTATGATTACATTTTCCAGTACCTATATATACAGTTGTAAACAAAAGTTTATATGTATATCATGGCAGTTCTGAGTTTCCAGTGACTTCTACAGCTCTTAATTTCCTATGATGGAATCCTTGAAAACATGTGATTTTGTCACAGAAACAATCATGCATTTTGGTTCTTTCATAGATTCATTATAGGTCTTCTAGAAATCCGACAAAATCTGCTGGGTCAAAAATACAACAACTTGAATTATACATTTTGGTGATGTAGAAAGCTGTGTTATTCAAATTTTCTTTGAGTAATTATGATTGACTACAGATGGTGACTCCTCTAAGCCAATTTGATTAGGGCCCATTTGACTCTAACCCCAAGAACACTATTGCTACTGTCAAGCATAGTGGTGGCAGTATTATGCTCTTGGGCTGTTTTGCTGCCAGTGGAGCTGGTGCTTAACACAAAGTAAATGGAATAACGAAGAAGAAGAATTACCTCCACATTTTTCAGAAAAAATTTAAACTCATCAACCAGAATGTTGGGTCTTGGATGCAGTTGGGTGTTCCAATAAGACAAAGAAATGGCTAAAGTATGCTTAAAATTAAGGTTTCAGACTGGTCTCCACAAAGTCCTGACTTAAAACCCACCAAGAACCTGTGGACTGTGGTGAAGAAACAAGTCTGTGTCAGAAAGACAACAAATTTAGTTAAGATGTACCAATTCTGTCCAGAGGAATGGTCAAAGATACAACCAGAAGCTTGTGGGTGGCAACCAAAAGTGCTTAGTTGAGGTGAAAATGGCCAACCAAATATTATTATTTCTGTATGTATATTTTTGACCCAGCAGATTTTGTTATATTTCTAGAAATCCTTTAAAAAATCTAGAAATGAACCAAAATGCATGATTGTTTTTTGTGACAAAGATGCATGGGTTTCAATGATTCCATTGTAGAAAATTCAGAGTTATAGGAGTCACTGGAAACCCAAGACTGCCATGATATACATGGTATATCATGGTCTGTATGAAAACCTCTGTTCACGACTGTATCTCTGGCATCAATGCTTGAAATTCAGAAGTGCATATTGCATTCACTGCAAGCCTTCAGAGCAATTTAAATGTGGCTTTATCAGGTTTCACTGTGTATAGTTTTCTATAGGAATCGGGGGAGTTCTCAGCCTTGAAAGAAATAAGTGAGTCCTCCATGTCAAAGATTCATATTCTGAGAGCCAGATTGTTCTATCTTAATTACTCCTCCAGATGTTTCTGTCCACACTGTTGTCTCTTTAGACCTCACAACTCCGCCAGCCAAAAGCTAAATGAGGTTATCTCTCTCAGCCATTGTTTACTGAGGCTTTGTTCTCGTTTACCTCGACTTTCTCTCAGATTTGGTTCAGAAAAATAAACTATAGCACATTTTGACCTGGAGAGTTAAGCCTGTATATCACTGTACCACCAGGAGCCCTGACTGCTCATTAAAGAGGCTGACTTTATTTCGGCTGCCTGACTGCTGCAGACCAAGTTTGTATCGTAGGGACCAGACACGCTTACATTTAATACCTTACAAAATCCATAACAAGCGAGAACATTTCTTGACCATTTGTAATTTTGCCCTCAGGCAAACCTTTAGTCGGAATCAGCATCAGCTTTGATGGTGAAGTATGGTAAGGAATTTGGGTGCAGTCATTGGTGACTCTTGAGCAATACAGATAATACAATGTGCATATTATAAATACACAGTACACAATCAATATATAGATTATACAAGATAAAAAATTAGAAAAATGTTTGTTTTGGGGCATTTTTGTGCCTTTATTGAGAGAAAGATAGTGGATACGAGCATCGATCGGCAGTTTTGGGTGAGGGTGATGGCATGTGGAGAGAAACTGTCTCTGTGTTGGTAGTTTTTGTATGTAGAGTTCTGCTGCACCTGCCGGAGGGGAGGAGTTGGAAAAGACTGTATCCATGGTGTGAGGGATCTATAATGATTTTCCCAGCCCATTTACAGCTTCTTGAAGTGTTTGTGCATCCAAGGGCAGAGTTACATAACACAATGCACCACGTGATTTGTTAATCTGCCATCAAAATGCTGATCTCAGACAATATCTCAAGACCGAGCGGTTTTACAAACTGATCTGAGCGAAGGCTACTGTAAAAGGAAGGTCACAGATCTGCATGAGGTCAGAGGAGTTTACAGGATTTCATTAATCCTATTTGATGTCTGTGTGGGTGATGATTGCCGTGTGAGCTGCGTTAGCATTATTATCAAGCAGGAACACTTTGTGACCTTTTCCAGTGAGCGACAGTACAAGGCAAGGGCCTTTAGTGAGGAGATTGACCCCCCGCCCCTCCCGCTCTGAACCCCTCAGGATCTGCTGTGTTTATTGACCTCAGTTTGCAGAGTTCACAATCTGGCCCACTGGTAGTTAGAGCCATTGATTGGAGAATAACACATACATGATCAATCTGTTAAAATCGCACTAGCTGGGAGCTCTGCCAGTCACTGGCCTCTGGGGTCACGGGAGGCACGCAGCAACGTGACTGCTGGGTGGGCTGTAGCGGGGTTGTCTTCTGCGTGCATCCACACAATGGAGCATTTTGTGTGCATTCATGCATATCTGTATCATACATTCATCAAACGCACTCATTAACATGCGGCATGTGCGCTGTGTAAACATACATTAATCATAACATGCTTCCACACACAAATATCACTGCACCCAACAGTCGATACCGCACAAAAATCCATAACAAGCTAGCATTTTCCTTGACCGTTTGTAATTTTGCCCTCGGAAGAACCTTTCAAAGCAGAACAAACAAATAAATGAAGAGCAAATGTCACGGTTTCTTTCTTTATCTTCAGAGCAGTAACAAATTCTGTTTTATAGCACCATTCAAAACACTAACCCAAAACCAGTATAAAATGGACATTTAACAAAATGAGAGTAAAATGATAAAACCCTAAATGAATGTAAAAGAAGAGGTTTATACCGGAGAAAATGGTCATGAACAAAGATTCCTAGCTAGAATCAAACCAGGGACGTTGCAGTAATAGGCGCAGGTATAATGCATCTTAAAGGTGGAGTCTGTGGTTCTTGAGAAACTTAGGTAGTCAGCATATTTTAACCCTGTTCCTACAAAGTTGTGTTTCTATACAACCAGACTGCACTCTCAGTTAGGTTTTGGTAGATATTCTCTGCCACATTGTGTTTGTTTGTGACATATCACAAATAAACTTGAAATCGAATCACATATTTGCCATTTATTTTGTTGGTTTACCAATCTTATATCAGATTGGGCAGGAATTGTCACCCTGGTACCCAGAAAATTAGGGAAAAGCATCGAATGTGCAGTGAAAGGGTCACATTTGTATTCAAGCCATCTTTTTTCCCCAAACCTAATCAAAGAGCGAGTGGAAACTAAAAGCAAATAACAAGTGAAAACAAAACTCAAGTCTAACAATAATGATCCCACATGGGAAAGTCCTGTGCCAAGTTATGTATCCTGTGCATGAGCATGGATGTGCACAGGATGTGCTGGAGTAGTTTTGTAGGGAGTGGTGTGAGCCACTTTGATTATTTCCCTTTTACAGAGGAAGCAATGTGTACCTATGCTGTTTTTTTTTAATGTTTTTTTTTGTGCACACACAGAACGGACAGCTAGTGAACTGTGAGGAGATATTAGCTGAATTTGACAGAAAGTGTACTAGATTACAGCTGCATACTCCACCTTTAACCATTATAGTTCACCAGGATGCCCCTGATGTAAGACAGTAAGATCTCCCTACTGTTTGATTAAATCACTATTCTGATTTTGCGGTTGTCTGATTTTGTGAACCTTTTCCCAGCAGACACAACTTGTCATAGCAGGTAAAGCACAGGTGTGGCAAAAACTATGACTTAGTTCAATTAAGTCCTCCAGTGAGTGATGACAGTGAGTAAGACAAGGATCCTTCAACAATCTCACCTAAATAGAATGCATGTTATGAAATACACCTGTGCTTTTCCTGCTATGACAAGCCAAAATGTCAAAATCTGATGTGAAAAAATTAGACATTTAAATTTCACTTAAGTATAATCTGTCCTTGTTCAGGTGAACTGTGTTAATGTTAACAAAAAACTCTTCATATAGAGGTTAAATTTTATCCCACAGTAGGACAGTTTTTACATTATTGTGTAGGTTTCTCTATGTTTTCTTCTTTTAATAATATGGAACATTTAAATTAGAAAATCAAACACATTGTGCTTTTGCTGCTTGATACAAAAAGAAAACCTGTACACTTCTCATTTTCAATGACAAATCTACACGAGTTGTCTGTCTCATATAACATAGTTAATTTATTGTCTTTTGTTTCATTTTTTTCCCACTTTATTCACATGACACAGAGTTTGCTGAGGCTCCACAGAAAATGAGCGAGGAACACTAAAAAGGATGATTTGGTTGCAAAAAGATACATCACTTCGCTTGAATGGAAATATTTCAGCTACAGAATGGATGATGTCGACCAGAAATGGGTCATTTGTCAGCAGTATCTTGCAATTGTTACCACTACAGGAGGAAGTGCAATATTTAAAAAATCACCAAAGCTCTGTACAATGAGTGCAAAGCCAGATCTGAACGCCATCCAAAGCAGAAAACTATTCTGGACACCTTTGCCAGTGTTACACCATATGAGAAAGGTTCTAAACTTTTTTTCTTTTTTTCCCAGCTTTTTTGAAAATATTTTTTTATTTTTGATGCAAATGCACTCCCTTACAAAATACCCCCCAATATATTTCTTTCTAAACAGAGTTGTTCAAATCATATGGTGGAAAAATCTAGTATTTATTTTCACATTTTTCATGACATGATGTGTTAATGGGATATAACTATCCCACTGTCAATATCCAATTTTCTAATATCATGCAGCCCTAATTGGAATGCCCTCTATAAACTGTACTGTATCTGTCTTTTGAAAGTGTTCCTCCTGTCTTTGTGAGATAATATACCTGTTTACAATCTAAAGCTTAATAACACTTGATCATAATAATAATAACAACACAGTGTATATACACACCGATCAGGCATAACATTATGACCACCTGCCTAATATTGTGTCGGTCCCCCTTATGTGGTCAAAAATGCTCTGAACCATTGGGCATGGACAAGAGGACCTCTCAGGGTGTCCTATGGGGTCTGGCACCAGGACCAGGGCAGTGGATCCTTTGGGTACTCTGGTTGTGCAGTGGGGCCTCTGTCAATCAAACTTGTTCCACTGCATCCTGTTGATGCTTGATCAGAATGGGGTCTAGGAAGTTTGGAGGTCAAATCAATATCTTGGGCGATTGTCATGTTCCTCAAGATGTTCCTGGCGGGGTGCATTTTCCTGCAGGGGTACGCCGGTGACATTTGCATGAGGGAGTGTGCTTGTTCTGGGACAATGTTTATTTGGGTGTCTAAGTCTCATCAACACGGATGGCAAAATCCAAGGTTTTCCAGCAGAACACCACATAGTACCAATATGATCAATGTTATTCACTTCACCTGTGAGTAGTCATAATGTTATGACCACTATATATTATACTATTCCAGCTACAGCCAGCCACTACAGCTTCGAGGTTTAAGGTGAGGTAATGGAACAACATTAGATGAGTGACATGCTGCTGCTGACATGTTCATCCATGTTTGTTCATGTAGTATTTGACCAGTGGAATTATAGATATATATATACACACATATATACATATATATATATATCCATATATCCATATATATATGTATAAGGATAGATGGATAGGAGACTAGATTGTATATTATACCATGAAAACATTAAAACCTTACCATCATACATCTTGCATCATGAAGCTTATTTCATATGAAATTTGCATTGCACGTATGATAATCACACATTCAGAGATGAGTGCTCAGTTCCCTGCAATCCTGCTTACATGGTAACGTGCTAATATTATCTTGTTTTACGTTTAAATCATGTTCTGTGTTAGTGCTGCTCGTGTCTCTCTGCAGCTCTCTTCCTCTTCGCCGGCAGTAGTGGACAGATGGTAAGATCAAACCCCATCAAACATTTACAACCTCACTGACACAGCCTCATCACACTCACTCCCTGACATCACAGAGGTCCACCCACACCACCCCCACATGTACAGACACACCTGCCTGAGCCGAGAGCTCAGAATATTTTCTAATTGTGAGTTCGATTGGTAGAAGTCTGAGTGGCACAGTAGCCCTTCCTCTTTGCACTCTAAACACTAAGTGATTCAATTTTTAGGCAATGAAATGATCTTATGTGCTCCACTGGACTTCAGGTCGATGGCATGTTTCCTTTACATTGTTGAGATTTTGGTCAAGGACGTTCATCAGGACATATTGAATCCATCAGACTTGTTTTACTGCAGCCTTGAGTCCCCAGGGTCCTGTATCTCAAACAAACGGAGAAGGACGTTAGGGAAGACAAGGATGATGAGTCAAGGGAAGAGAGAGAAAGAGCGTGAGAGGAGGAGGAGGAGGAGGTGGAGGAGGATGACAGTATTGAGGAGGATGGGAAGAGAGAAACACAGATGATTAGCAGGCGGGGGAGAAAGAGGAGGAGGAAGAGAGGTGGAGGTGGCGGAGGAGGAAGCGCAGGAACTAAAATGGACAGCTGCACTGCTGTCATGTTACAATGTCCTTCAGGCTTTCAATGAAGCAACGACCAGAGTTTTGCACCCACTGAACGATGACGATAATATGGAGAAAAAAACTCTTTTGCACAGAAAAAAACTTGCAGAAACATGGTTGTTATTTCTTACATGCTGAGCAGCACTGAATCATACATTTAGTGTGTGCACGAACTTCAGCTTTTGACTTTTCTATGCAGCTATTGTGCAGCCGAGGAAGAGATATTTTTTGCAACTCCAGTCCTTACTGAAACACACACATAGAGACGCATTTAAACACACAGATATGATCTATAATGACATGCATGCAGACAAATAGATGCAAGAGTTAAAAAAGATCTTAATAATCATCAGTCTGTTTCTATCCCAACAACCCCACAGAGATTTGGTTGCCAAGTCAACCACTGCCACCTCGATGACAACCAGGCAGTAGTCAGCTTGTCTTCACCTCTATTCTATATTCAACTGAATCATGCTTGCTGCTTGTCTCAGCGTGATTTTGTATTTTGCTCACTTTTTCTCAGAAAATGAGCGCAGAACATGCTTTCAGGATCATTCCAGGTCGGCGTAGTTTACGTCACTGGTTTCAATCACAGGATTATATAGTGTGATTGGTCTATTTTATACCTTTTGCAACACTCAGTCAAGGCTGAGACTTTTCCCAGGCTGTAATTTGGCTCCTACGCCGATTGTCCTGAGCCAGTGAGAAAAAAGCGGCAGTATTTAACAATTCTTGGTACAATTTTTGGAGCCTAGAGTGACCTTAATGACATCTTGATTCAACTTTTATGGGATGGAAAAGAGACAAGAGAGAAAATGCACACTAATGTTAATGTTCAGGAGCAAGGAAACACACCAGGAAGAGAGGAAACATTTTTGGCATGTTTACTGGTTGCCTGACCGATACTCGTTTTTTGTAGCCGATACTGATTTAAGGGAGTAAAAGATTCCAATATCAATTTATCTATATTTTTTATATACTGTATGTTAGAGTTATGACAAGGATAAATGATGGGATCATTGCTTAATAATAATAATAATAACTCCAGAAATGTTTCTCACAAACTAGTTAGCAACTTACAGTGAAGACACCGCTTGACTCCATCCTCAGCTATGATGCAGACTCTGCTGCATGTGCTGCAAAGCAAACAATGATATATTGTAAATAAACTATGTGATGACACCATTTCGAAATTATCACAAGTATTTTCTACATTATGTTCTGTAAAAAAAATAAAATAAAAATTATATAAAACATTCAGAATATTATCACATCAATGTATTTTTGACAGCATAAATGTCAATATTAATATCTGTGATAGGCCAATATTAGCCAGTAATATTGGCTAAAAGACATGTGTACTATGTGTTTGACTCACAGTTGAATATAATATCAGTGAGCAGATACACTATATTGTCAAAAGTATTGTGACGTCTGCCTTTACACGCACATGAACTTTAAAGAGATCCCATTCTTAATCCGTAGGGTTTAATATGGAGTTGGCCCACCCTTTGCAGCTATAACAGCCTCAGCTCTTCTGGGAAGGCTTTCCACAAGGTTTATTAGTGTGTTTATGGGAAGTTTTGACCATTCTTGCAGAAGTGCATTTGTGAGATCAGGTACTGATGTTGGACCAGAAGGTCTGGCTCTCAGTCTCCGCTCTAATTCATCCCAAAGGTGTTCTATCGGGTTTAGGTCAGGACTCTGTATGTGCAGTCCAGTCAAGTTCCTCCAACCCAAACTAGCTCATCCATGTTTTTATTGACCTTGTTTGGTGCACTGGTGCGCAGTCATGTTGGAACAGGAAGGGGCCATCCCCAAACTCCCACAAAGTTGGGAGCATGAAATTGTCCAAAATGTCTTGGTCTGCTGAAGCATTAAAAGTTCCTTTCACTGGAACTAAGGGGCCAAGCTCAAACCTTGAAAAACAAGCCCACACCATAATCCCCCCTACACCAAACTTTACACTTGGCACAATGCAATCAGGCAAGTACCGTTCTCCTGGCAACCGCCAAACCCAGACTCGTCCATCGGATTGCCAGACAGAGAAGCGTGATTCATCACTCCAGAGAACACGTCTCCACTGCTCTAGAGTCCAGTGGCGGTGTGCTTTACACCACTGCATCCGATGCTTTGCATTGCACTTGGTGATGTAAGGCTTGGATGCAGCTGCTTGGCCATGGAAACCCATTGCATGAAGCTCTCTACCACCCACTGTTCTTGAGCTAATCTGAAGGCCACACCAAGTCTGGAGGTCTGTAGCTACTGACTCTGCAGAAAGCTGCCAATTTCTGTGCACTGTACGCCTCAGCATCCGCTGACCCCGCTCTGTGATTTTAGGTGGCCTACCACTTCGTGGCTGAGTTGCTGTTGTTCCCAGTTGCTTCCACTTTGTTAGTTGGCCCGTGGAATATTTAGTATCGAGGAAATTTCATGACTGGATTTATTGCACAGGTGGCAACCTATCACGGTACCACGCCTGAATTCACTGAGCTCCTGAGAGCAACCCATTCTTTCACAAATGTTTGTAGAAGCAGTCTGCCTAGGTGCTTGATTTTATACACCTGTGGCCATGGAAGTGATTGGAACACCTGAATTCAGTTATTTGGAGGGATGTCCCAATACTTTTGGCAATATAGTGTATTTATAGAGTACCCAACTGTTGAATTTGGCAAACCACCTACCTTTGGTATATCTCTGATAGATTTTAGTTTTGTTTTGAGCCTCATTTTGATATTTTTTGCCTCCATAGTCACCTCTTTATTCCTCATAATGACAGACAACTACTTTCCAAATCTAAATGGCAACTTAACAAGTGTCAATCAGTCCTTTTGTTTCTGGACTTACACTGAAAGACACACAAGTGTCCAATTACTTTTAACCCCCATGCAAATTTGTCTGTTCAAAAGTCTACATCTCTATGATATTGCAGTAAATATCCTCTAATTAAAGCTGCGACTTGGCACTTTAATGCTGCACTCATGACTTAATTCAGATTTATTGTGCTGGAGCAGAGAGGCTGAAAATGCGTATCTGACCAAATACATATGGTCTGAACTGGTTGTAACTGGAAGTATTATTTAAAAAATATTTTTCTGGAGGCAATTCAAGTTTATTTATACAGTCTGTCATCAACAAAGTAATTCAAAGTGCTATACATAAGACATAAAAATGTTAATGGGTAAGATGTGAGCAAGATTTGAATAAACAGTCTATAATTCACTGTAATATAAAGGTTGATCCTTGTTGTAAAAGAAATGAGAGTCGGAGCAAACCTCTAGTGTCCTGGGAGTTCATTTCAGAAATGAGGTGCATGAAAACTGAATGTTACTTCTGCTTGTTTACCCAAGGGAAGGAACGTAGACCTGTCACAGACAAACTGGGAAGTCTGCTTGGTTCATAATGTAGGCATTCATAAAATGTACCCTAACTCTGTGTTGTGTTGTGCTTTTTCTCTGTGTGTTAACAGGTGGTTCAGACAGCATGAGTATATTGAGAAACTCAACATGCAGGCAATTCTGAATGTGTCGGCCATGCATGATGAGTTTGTCAAGGAGTTCCTGGTGTCATATGGAAAGGTGACAGCCACCACTAAACACATATGATGTTAAACTGGCAGTATTGGTATTTAAACAAGCCCTGCAATTGTACAGTAAATCTCTAAAGGTGAGAGATTTCTTCCTTCTTTCTAGATACCTGTCCTGGTCCATGAGATGATCCTCGTCGAGGTGTGGAAACAAAAAGTGTTTCCGATCTTATGTCAGCTGCAGGACTTCAAGCCAAAGAACACATTTCATCTTTACATGGTGGTGAGTGTAAAATGAGATGTAAAAAGATGATCAGCTTGCAGTGCTTACGTGTCATGTGTTCTCTAATGTCTCCGTCTTAGATCCACCATGAAGCCACAATCATAAACCTGCTTGAGACAATAATGTTTCATAAGGTCAGTCAAACGTCTCTATTTCTATATTATTAGCAGTATATTTTAAACATCTTAAAGATTTTATTTGACACAGAAAGGGCTATGGAAACTCTTTACTCTGTCTAAACATTGTTGTGCATTGTATATTATACTTCATGTGATACACTGACACAGTTGAGTATCTTGTGCAGGACTCATGTGAGGCAGCTGATGACTCTGTTCTTGACTTAGTGGACTACTGCCACCGTAAACTCACCCTGCTGGCCAGTGAAGCAACCAGGGAATGTGCCGTGACTCATGACCAACACAACGTGATAACCTCTATTGAGGTAAAAGTCTGAGATTTATGTTTTGTTTGACATTGTTGAGACTCACTCTTACTTAAAATGATCAGTCACATTATGTGTTTCGTCTGGTAAAGGAGTTGCAGATGCAGAGTGCTGCACTGGAGTTTGAAATCTCCCTGAAAGCTGTGTCTGTGCTGCGCTACATCACGGATCACACTGACAGGTATGGAGGTGGTGTCTGAGAATTCACTTACAATTATATTTTGATGAAACAATCTGTTATTTCCTAATTAAAAGTGAGCATTCACATTCAACATTGCTACAGAGATGCTGAAACTGAGAAACACAACGCGAAAGTGAGTGTGCCTTCCTTTTCTTTTCAGTATCAGTGTTATCAATCGTATGCTGTGCACGCATAATGTCCCTTGTGTGCTGGTTCAGCTGATTGACTGCTGCCCTTGGAGTCGCTGCAGAGACGGTAAGTCACACTACTAGCATTTCAAATATGTCCTTAAATTCCCTTATCTGTTTGGCATGTAGAGAAACACACTTATTCTTTTTCTCTCTGAGAGTTACATGAAATGAGCTGCCAATTCGCTCAGCGTGCATCATAGAGGAAACAGGGGTAAACAGCCGGTCAGTTTGATGAAACAAACCAGACATACTGTATTTTTTGGATCTCACCATTTCCAACTTTGTGTCTAGACGATGCTAACACACTGTTGCCGTCAGCCTCTTAATTACCATACAAACATGAGTGTGATATTGATCTTCTCATCGAACCCACCACAAAAACAAACAAGCATCCCCCCAAAAGATAAAATATGTTTTTGGCCTGTTAAGTAACCTTTCATTCACTTGTCTGCTCGCTGTCTCCCACTGTAGGTGAGGTACAAAAGTACATAAATGGCAAATGGCAGAAGATTCCTGCTGAGGATCATTTAAAGATGACTAAACTAGATGGTCAGGTCTGGCTTTCCCTTTACAATCTGTTACTGAAGGAGGACTGCCAAAGGAAATATGACTTCAACAATTTCAACAAGAATCAGCTTCTAAAGGTGAGTGACATGTGGACTGGCTCTTTGCAGCTGTGAGTGTTGTATCACAACCTTGTGTTTGGGGCATTGTCTTGCTGCTTGCCTTACATTTTGTGGTATTTTAGTTAATCAATGTCTAAACTGATTTTAAATCATATCAGTCAAATCCTCTTCGTACTGGATATTAGCTGTAAACTGATGTTAAGGAAGTGTGCGAGTGCCAGATCATTGTCCTCCAACATGTCTGATCTCCTCTGTTGCTTGGGCACAAATTCAGTTTCCAAGTTGTTTTGACGAAGATGTTTCCTCCTATTATAAGCTTTCTCATCCTCTTCCTGTTACATTAATTATACACCCCAGAGATCCTTGTGCATCCTCTTGTAATAACACTGTTTTTCTCATACAGACTCATGTTATTATGACATTTTTGTCATTGTTATTCTAGCTGCTGTTTTATTTGTTATCCTCCATGTGCCGCAGCTCCGGGGTTTCTTGACAGATGTGTTGATTGATCAGTTTCCAAACCTGGTAGAACTGCAGCGCTTCCTGGCTCATCTTGCTGTTACAGACCCAGCTCCTCCTAAAAAAGAGCTAATTTTGGAACAGGTACAGTCACACTCACAAATGTGTCCATATCTCTTTTATGGAAGTATGTCCCGATGCATTTACTAGGGCTGTAGTCAACTAAAACAGTCTTGATCAACTGAAATTGTACATTCTCTTCAACCAGGTGGGGAAAATAAAATAAACTCTGCACGTTATCTCTAGATTAACTTAATCAGCCACAGTGCACTGAGTGCACTCCACCTGCAAGCCTTGTTAGCCTAAATGAATTAGAAATAAACATAAAAAGCTAGTGTTTGCAGCATATTAAATAATTTTTAATCTAATTTGACAATTCCCACCGTGATTAAATTTTTGCATTCTGATGAAAGAGAAGGCTTCACGTCCAGCCTGGTCTGGGTGTAGCTGCTGCTACTGGCAGACACTGCAGTTACTGAAGCTGTTGCTTCCAGTCATTATAATGGCATTATTCAACTAAACCTATAGAAATATGACAATTCTGATATGTTCACACTTAAAGTTTATTTTTTGCAAAGTTTATTCTTGACTGTTTTTGACATTTATTTTAACAAAATACAACCACACTGATGACTTCTCAATGGTATCAAATTTGTTTGGAGACAGCTTTGGGCAAACGTTCAGTAAAGATCAATGTTAAATGGGGCGCACCGATAGCTTAGCGGTTATGTCGTGCGTCCCATGTGCAGAGGCATAGCGGACGTGCTGGGTTTGAGTCCGACCTCGGCCATTTGCAGCATGTCCTTCCCCATTCTCTCCTTCCTGTTTCTGACTCTATCTACTGTCCTCTCTAATAAAGGCATAAAAAGCCCAAAAATTATTTTTTGAAAAAAAAGATGAATGTTAAATAGTTTAGACCAGGTGTGCCCAATCCTGGTCCTCGAGGGCCACTATCCAGCATGTTTTAGATGTTTCCCTCTTCCAACACACCTGATTGAAATGATCAGGATCGTTATCAGGTTTCTGCAGAGCTTGATGATGAGCTGATCATTTGAATCAGGTGTGTTGGAAGAAGGAAACATCTAAAACATGCAGGATAGTGGCCCTCAAGGACCAGAATTTGACACCCCTGGTTTAGACCTAGCAGTCTCCATTAGTTTGCGAAGTTCAGAAAATGCTTTTTCTCCTTATGAAAGTAATACTGGCAATTTTCAGACCAATGAGAATTTGGTTGGATGAGAGCATAATGACTAACGAATCAACCGGTCGACCTGGAGACTACGGTTCTTTATCCTCAGCTCTTCTTTATTTATAGATCCCAGAAATGTGGAACTACATTGTCAGAGAGAACTCTGGGAAGTGGAAGGCAATAGCTAAGTATCAAGTCAAAGAAACATTCAACCCATCTGAAAGTGACTTGAGACAACAAGCGCAGAGGTAATAATGACAATACAAGTCTAACTGAGCAGTGAATTTACAGAGAATCCACTCAGTCCTGCACTGGCGCTGTGAATAATCAGTTTGTTTTAACCAGGTTGGCTCAGACATACAACTTGGATGTGATGGAGAGTTTACTCCCTGACAAACCAAAGTGTGGATGCTGTGGGAAAGAGGCTACGAAGAGATGCTCTCGATGCCAGGGAGAATGGTACTGTCACAGGTAAGACTTACAGCAGCAGTGCAGACGTTACACTGGACTGTCAAGGTGAAGAGGGAGCAGAGCCTGAAGGCACCTGTTGGTCATGAGTTTTGAGTCATGACCGAAAGAGCACAATTGTTGGCATAAGCTGCTGAAAGTAGTTTACTGCCATCACCATATGAGATACAGATAGAGTACAGATGTAGTTCTCTCTAATAGTGAATACATACTGCATATTTTTACTGATATCATATATTTAATGTGTTCTTGCTGGTGTAAATAAGTTACAAAGTTTAGTTGACGTTGTTTTTACAGAGAGTGCCAGGTGAAGCACTGGCCCAAACACAAGCAAGCCTGCAAGCTCATATCCGAGGCCACAGAGAAGATCCAGAAGGACCTGCACATCAGCAGCTGAGAGACAGACTGTATGGACTCCTGACTGATGGCAGATTCAAAAGTTACAAGATGGAAAGAACACTGCTTCTGAATAATGCAGATACATACAATTTACAGAATGTCTCATTTATTTTAACGCTGGAAATGAATGAAAAAACAGTTTTTTTTTGTCTTTTAACCAAATCTGTCTCTTTCATGAAAGGGCACAGGAAGTTTTCTCCACTTCCTTCACGTTCAACAGATCTTGTACTTGTTTGATCTTGGTACTGTATGTGACAGTGGAGGTGCAAATCACTTTGTTACACAAGCAGCAATTTAAGTAATTCCCCCTAACCTGTCTTCTTGCCCTGCTGTGCTATGAGGAACAAGGATGTGCAGGTGTTTTTTTTTTTTTTTAAATGTATCCAAACTGCATTCTCTCTGCATTCAGATAGTCACTGACTTATAATAACAAAGTAAATGTGGATAAGATTTTGTGGTCCCTCTTTTATATTCCATCTATTGATGTTCAGACTTTACACATCTGAATGTTGACTTTCTGCAGAGTCTGGCATGTCATAAAAGACAAGAGAAAAGCTGGAAATAATATGAGATGGCAGGATTGGCTGTTGTATGTTAGTGGTTGAGATGTTTTTGCAGTTTATTTATATATTTCGACTGTGGTGCTAAATGAAACCCAGATCCATCACACTCTGGTTGGAGGGGTGGGGGCCTTTGCACGCCCACACGGCTGTGCTCGGACTCAGAAGCACCCCCTATGTGAAAACATTCCGGATGTCGGAGCAGCTCCGTCTCATCTCACTCTCTCCGTTTCATGATGGGCCGCTTCCTCCTTCAGCTCAGCCCGACAAAGCAGATGGTTATTGGGGTTGAGGAGGCGCCGCTGTCCCTCTGATGGTTCCGTCTTAAAGCAGATCCGAGCGGGTTGGTTTGCTGCGTCCTGGCCGGTGATGAGAGGTTATTTCCAGAGATGAAGCCGAGGCTGCACACCTCCGTTACTTGGAAACCCTCAGAAATTTCTGCGGAAAGTTTTTCTCCTCGGATGGAAGAAGTTTTGAGACAAAGCGGCTGCCACGGAGCTGTTTTCTCCCCCAGTTTGGTGAGTTGGACTCTGGATTTTATTTGACTGTAATGTTTAAAAGTGATTGATTATCATCCAAAGTGTTGTTTTGTGCTTAACATGTGATTCACCCTCTGAGTCCTTTGGGGGGAAAAAGTCATGCTGAACGTACAGTACATTTTATACACCAACATGTTGCAGTAATTATATCCTGCTTTGCTTGTGATTCTTTAGCAGATGTTAGTTAGTTATACATGACTAACCAGCACATACAAATGTAAACTAACTGTCTGAAATCTAATGAAAATGGCCTAAAGGAACATTTTCTACCACTGATTATGTAAGAATACATAATGGTAGAAACTGATTTTTTTTTTCCATTGTATGCCACATTGTCTTTATACTTTACATGTCAAAGGGAAATGTACTTTTTACTCTATACACTAAACTGACAGCAGTATTCATAAACAATCAGTTTATAAAATATGGTGTATTATTAAGAAAGTAAACTACTAAACAGTGTGTAAATTAGTTATATTAAAATTTGCTCCATCTCGACCATCTGTAACATTAAAATGTTGTTTAAAACATGAAAATGAAAGTAGTCTGATAGGATAAAATGTTAATGGAGCATTCTGCTGTATACTTTCACTTTGGATACTTTAAGTACATTAAGCTGATAATACTACTACT
>OMNN01082143.1:0-17351 GCA_900302755.1 Chromis chromis | reverse complement strand
CCACCTGCCTATTATTGTGTTGGTCCCCCTTATGTGGTCCAAAATGCTCTGAACCATTGGGCATGGACCAGAGGACCTCTCAGGGTGTCCTATGGGGTCTGGCACCAGGACCAGGGCAGTGGATCCTTTGGGTACTCTGGCTTGTGCAGTGGGGCCTCTGTCAATCCAACTTGTTCCACTGCATCCTGTTGATGCTTGATCAGAATGGGGTCTAGGAAGTTTGGAGGTCAAATCAACATGTTGGGCCATTGTCATGTTCCTCAAGATGTTCCTGATTGGTTGATGTTGTTGCCATGTGGTGGGGGGCATTTTCCTGAGGGGGTAGGCCAGTGACATTTGGGATTTCCATTTGCATGAGGGAGTGTGTTTGTTCTGGGACAATGTTTATTTGGGTGTCTAAGTCTCATCAACACGGATGTTAGAATCCAAGGTTTTCCATCAGAACACCACATAGTACCAATATGATCAGTGTTATTCACTTCACCTGTCAGTGGTCAGAATGTTGAGGCTGATCAGTGTCTACTTGTTGTATCATTTAGTTCATTCTCTACATGTTTTCTTACCCGCATTTAAGTTTATAGAAACGTAGTGTACACAACTAAACTGCATTCTCATTTGACATCGTAGGACCTACTTCCTGTCTGAGAAAGCCACAAAGACTTTCACCCAGGAGACTGAGGATTGTAGCCCATGTGCGACTGTTACCTTCGAAAGTAACATGCTTTGGGTTCAATTACAACCCTTTCATTACATATGTGAAGCTTCTTCTCCATTTTCTGGGTTACCAGTGCGACAAGTCTCGCCTCATCTAATGTCTGATTAGTTGGCTGAAAAATAAGCACCAGTGAAGCAAAAGTAAACATAATCCAGGAGAAAATAACATGAATTAAATCTGCAGACAGGGCTTGATATTAATACTGATTCACACAATCAAAATTACAACGTCAATTCTGGATGTTTGCATTTTTATTTTAGAAGGCAGTGAACTGCTCGTATGTGTTTCAACATGGGGTGTGACGACCAGCAAGACATCATCTTCCCGACAATCCACCGTCTTTTCTGATTGTGTAATTGGTAAATAGGTCTCCTAATGCACCGCCATGTGTACAAACAGGCCGTATCTCTTACTGTGACAGCAGGGCTCCTTCAGTTTTATCCTCGCAGATTCCCCCTCTGCATGGAACTTTAAAAAAAAATGTTTTTCCCAGCATGACGCCAGTGATAATCGCTTGACAGTGAGAGGAGATTAATTATAGGAATGTATCTGATGATGGTGGAGTTACACCATCTATTATAGGTTTAACAACCGTTATTTCATTCTGCTTTGGAGCTTGTTGTCTATTCAAATGTTTGCCGTTTGCTGAAGCAGATTTTAGGGGATGTACACACACAAGCGCGACCAATACAGTCGACGCCACTGTTCCCACCACCGCCGTCCCCACCAACTCCCTCCAAATCTCATATGCACAGAGGCAGACGCAATTATTCTCACAGAGATAGAGAGAAATGTCATCAGGACTCTCCAAAAGCCTCCATGTTCTGTCACCTTCTCTTCTGTTTTTTCATTTCCACGAATCCCTTTATCAATTAAGTCTGCTCTCAAGATTGTCTCCGGCAATTTCATTACAGTCAATTAGCCTGAAGAGAGACGGAGAGAGAGGCAGAGGAGAGCTTTCCAGTCAATGAACAACATGCATCTCAGCCTCTGCATACCAAACAGTGACAGCAGGAAGCTACTGGCCAAAAGGGCCTCTGACTAGCTGTGGACATTTACCTCTCTCAAGCCTAATAATGTCTTCTCGACGCTCAGCGGGAAATGCAGAAACACACTGCTGGGGCTTCATGTATTTATATCAAACAGTATTTAAAGGAAACATATTCTGTCCTACATATACTGTTGTTATGTAACATCTTACATTTCTAATATGTTTTCAATGGATATGAAGACATTTCCTTTAAAAAGTTTCAAGGAAATCAAATAAATGCTGTCGTAATATCCTAAAAAGTGGATTTTTTTCTGCTCCGAAGCTAATTTTAGGAAGACCTGTGGCAGTCAGTTTTTGATGTAGCACAAAATGACATTTAGATATGACAGAGCTAAGTTGTTTCTACCCACAACTCAGATTTGGTTGGAATTGAGTGAATATTAGTGGAGATATGAATTTTTGAAAATGAAAGATTTATCGTTTTGATGATAAATTATAGATTTTTATTATTTTAATTTACTATTTTCAGCCTAAGCTATAGACATGATTACAAGTTCCAACTTTTTCTTGAGGTGTCTGGGATATTCAGTAAAATCAGCCAAATCCTGTGAAAAATAAGCAACTGGTGAAGCTTTAAAGACGCTTTAAAGTTATTAAATTTAACACCGGGGGCTGATTTTCAAAAAGTCATAACTCAAAAAGTATTTGCAGTAGAGCTGTGGGATTTTGCAAGGTTCCATGGTTTAGGCAGAAGTTTTTGCATTATTTCTTCTCAAGAAAATTCATGACCTTAACTGGGAGGCCCTAGGTGAGTTGAATGGAGGGACCCTGTTACAATAATAATAATAATAATAATAACTTTATTTGTATGGCGCCTTTCATACAAGGTTTGCAGCTCAAAGTGCTTCACAACAAAGAAACATCCACAATATTACAGGTAAGAACACTTAAAACATGAACAAGAAAGACTTAAACGCCTTGCCTACACCACCACAAACAGCACTACCATCACCTACCCCTGCCTCTCACCAACTGCACCAATAAAAGTGGGGTGGGGATACAAACCCTGGTTCAGGTAGGGGGTAGAAGTGGAAGAGGTAGAGTTAAAGATGAAAGTAGGGATGAGATACAGACCCTGGTTCAGGTAGGGGGTAAAAAGTATAGAGGGTGCTGAAGGTGGAGGCCTAACCCACCTTAACCCACTGACTAGATTTAACTGCCTCGTCTGACATTTCCTTCACTATCTTCCTCAGCTTCTGCCCCTAAGCCTGCATACCTAAGTAAGTTAAAAGGCTAAGGTAAAGAGATATGTGTTAAGCTTTCTTTTAAAAAGATCTAGTGAGCTGGCTTCCCTGATGTCTAGAGGTATGACAGATGTACATATTAAACATAATAATGAGGTATGCAAAAGTAATCCCTGTGAACCGGAAGCGCAGGTTTCTGACTGATGCGAATTCTAGAAAAAGAAGAAACCTTTATTTGTCACTAATACATGTTTACAGTACTGTGAAAGGTTGTTTTCGCATATCCCAGTTGGGGTCACAGGTCAGCCATGGAATGCTGCCCCTGGAGCAGGAAGGGTATTTTCTTAATGCCTCCTTAACATTTGCTCAAGGGCCCAACAATGGCAGCATTGGGGTTTGATCCTCTGACCTTCTGATCAATAACCCAGAGACTTAACCATTGCGCCACCACTGCCCCAAAACACTATAACATTTTCCTCTCTATTCATTACAAGCTAATGTTTGCTCATACTCCTTTACACGGTCATCTGCTGCAGACACAACATAGACATTTAATGCACATCAGCATACAAACCTCTGCAGAGAGATGCTCTAAAGTCATAATCATTTGGCAGCAGCAGAATAACATTTTCTTCGCCTCCCAGACAGCAGATGTTTTTGACATTTGAATGCATTTCATACACCTCATAACTGCAGCATACATAGAAAGATGACTGAAAGACCACATCACACCCGCTGTTATGTTATGTCCCATAATAAGCAGGTGAAGAAAGTAGTATTTGTGCTGCAGATGTTTATGTTCATGTTGTAGTTCCTTTCAAAAACAAGAAATTATATCACTCGGTAGTTTTTCCCCCACTTGGTGCTCACATGCAAAGGATTTGAATACATAATTCCAATAAGGATTTTTTGGATCAGAGCTATGACAGATGGAAATCACCTTTAAGTGTTCAATGCTTTTGTCTTATACTCATTTTTATGAAGTATCCATGAATGGTAATAATGATAATACTAATAATCTAACCTTCATTGATCCCCTTGGGTTCCTTCCTTCTCTGCATTCATCCTATTCAAAGTTAACCTTAACTATACATACTAGGAGCAGTGGGCTGCCGCGGTGCAGTGCCCGGGGAGCAGTCAGGGGTTAAGGGCCTTGCTCAAGGGCCCACAGTGGTGGTGACTGGGACAAGCGGTCGCTCTCACTTTCCCACCTCAACCTCTTGCCAGTCCAGGGGCTCGAACCGGCGACCCACCGGTTCGCTTCAAGTTCCCTTCACAAACCACTAGGCCACCACTGTCCTTATAAATACTTTAGAGTTTTGATCTGCGGGTCATACAGATGAAGGCATCTGGTGATGTTACCTTTGACTCTTGGAGACTATTGGGCACTTCCACATTTTTATACATTTTATGGACAAAACTCATCAAGAAAATTGTTGGCAGATTAATTGATAATAAAAAGAACAGCAGTTGCAGCCTGAATTTCATGTAGAAGGAAAGTATGTTGTCTCTTTCATTTAATTAATTTAATCATGTCGTGACCCCACAGATTTATCTTAAAAGACATAAATGATTTATTCGGACATTGTGCAAATGTTGCAAATCAATAAGCAACACTATATGAGACGCATTGCTTTATGGCAATACTGGATTTTTACCTGAATTTTTCATCAATGCAATTATATTTGCTGAATTAGCCAAAGACAGACACTCCTGGGTTTTTACTGGTTCAGAATGGGCCTTTGCGGGGGGTAACTACAGTAACCTTGATCGGTCTGTGTACAGTAAAGGTAACTAGTCTGTGTTGCGTTATTTTATATTTATTTCTGAGTAAATGAAATGTCAGTTAACAAAACTTTAAAAACTTTTAAAAAATCTCAGTTCTTATCATTTTGGTGTTAGTGATTTACTTTTGGTGCTGGCTAAAACCTCTTCAAGGGTGCAGAAAACTACTCTCTACAGTCCCTTCTAGGTATTTTACTGATAAAGAGTAATTGATCTATATCACAATGTGTGCATATGCATCATAGTTGTACATGCTGTGATAATATTTTGAGGATTTTTATCCAAATTGCCCACTGCTAGTCACAATGTCCGATGAGGTAAAACTAAGGTGGGAAGGTTGGGTGTGGTTTGTTATCTATGTAGATATGATTCAAGATGATCCTGAATAGTCAGCCACTGAGCAGTGGGCAAAATGGGAGCTAAACTAAACTCTTTACTTGAAGTGTCATCTGTCAGAATGAGAACTCACCAAGTCTTAGTTTTAAATTAAACTAAATAGGAGATGATCTGCACACCTTTAGGCTACTGCAGAGATTAGAAAGGTGAAGAAGCTGAAGATGACTGGACACTAAACCCAAGTAAATAGAGATAAACACTTCTTATCAGGGCTGCTCCTTCTGAGACCGTTAGCTTTCAGTTAGCCTGGTTTAGCGGGTGGCTCACTAAGGACAGGGAGGTTACCATGTCAGGGTTAACTGAGACAGGCTGACAAGCTAAGCTACTTTAGCCATCCTCAAGGTACAGTTAGTGAGGTTGGCTAGCTGGACGAGTATCTATTGACAACCAGATTTAACAAAAACACTTTTTCTCGTAAACAACCTGAAAGAAAAAAACAAACAGACTCACAAATATCCCTGTCAATTCTTAGAACTACACAAATCGTCCATAAATGAGGCTCATAGTTAGCATTAAGTTGAGACTCAGATGTAACCGGCCAGTGTGTCAGACTGTTTCTTTGACAGTTGAAGCTAAACACTGTATTAGAGTTTAACTAAATGACACTTCAAGTACAGCAGCTCCTTTTCTACCAACAGATTCACACAATAAGCCGTTAAACATCATCTCTGCACTCACCTTGACCAATGTTACTAAGCTTCCTCTTAAGGCGGCCGCCATCGTTAGAGACATGCAGCAACTGAGCGGCTTCTTCTGTGGTGCAGCGACAAAGAGAAGTGCAGCACAACAGCGCCCCCGACTGGACAGGACAGATACTGTACGACAGGCAGCTGGAGGAAATGTAAAAAAAATAAAAAAATCAACTTTACAGACTATAAAGCAACCATTTATTGCAATTATGAAATTCCACAATAAACAGACACTACATAACATACATTTAACAGCTATGCAAGGACAATACAATATGATAAAAACAACAGAGCCAAAACCAGGGTACACTGTAAAATATGTTTTTTTTATGTTTAACAATTTAGTGTTGTTTAACAGAGTTTCCCTGTTTTGTTTGTTTTAAATTACTGATAATGACCAGTCAAATCACAGAAAAACACAGTAATGACAGTAATGATTGAATAAAGCATTTATTCAGCATACATAAACAACAACATATGTATGAACACACAACGACACTCCTTCACTGTGAGACTCGTGTGCTCCAAGAAATTCCATTAGATTCCAACTGGTAACTCACACGTGAACTTAAACTGAAACATTTATTTTACTGGAGTTCAGACATAACAAAGAGATTTGATTTGGATGTAATCTAAAGGAGTTATCTGAAGCAATGACAAGACAAAACTAAACATTAAAAAAAAAAAAAGATTTAAAGACACAATATTCAAAGGTGCCACATATCTTTGTCAGAATGATGTGTGTGAAGGATGCATTAAACTGAAAATCAGGTTTTATGGTGGAAATTAAGAGAAGCATTTAACCATATGAAATATAGCAATGTTTACCTCTGTTTCATTCAGGGGGCCCAGACCAAAGCTAGACAGGGCCCCTTAAACATACAAGGGATTACAGTTTTTTATTGTGTCACAGCCGTTGTTGGGTTGAGCTCAGGGGGCCCAAAGTGTCCATCAGTCCCTGTGCTGAGGAGGCACATTTTCACACCCCTAGTAGTAGTCCCTATATTGTCTTCAAATTCTGCATTGCTGTAACATTATATTTTCTGCTGCAGGGGTCCACACTCTGAAACAGGTCCATCCTAAATAGGTCAGGGGATTCCCAGTCCTATTCCAGGCAAGTGATGCTCTCTATGACACACAGGATGACAGAGGATTTTAAAATCCCCATGGTGAAACTGTAGATCAGCAGGTTACCCCCCTGACACGTGTAAACAACAGCCCTCATTTACCTTTTTTGGGTAATTGATTTGGTTATTCATGCTACACCATGATTCTCCTGGGGCTAAAGCGGAGCATCTAGGAATTTATAGTATTGTTGCCCTGAGTGTTGACTTTAAGGTAATCCTTCCATTGCGCAAATACATCTTTCACAAGTCTGGTTTATTTCTAGATTACATAATAGATTGTATGTCCTTAGTAAGATAGATAGATAGATAGATATCTAGATATCTAGATAGATCAAATATGGTGATATGAATGGATGGGGTACATTTCTGCCATGTGCCACCCTTTGCACAATTTACTTTTTCCTTCTGATAGACAAACAAACAAACAAACAAACAAACAAACAAACAAACAAACAAACAAAGTTTTTATCAATCCAAATTTGGTGATATGAGTGGATGTGGTGCATTTCTGCCATGTGCAATGCTTTGCATAATTTTCTTTTTCCTTTAGATAAACAAACAAACAAGTAAGCAAACAAACAAACAAACAAAGTTTAATCAATCCAAAATTGGTGATATGAGTGGATGTGGTGCATTTCTGCCATGTGCCATGACTTTTTTCATAGATAGATTAAACAAACAAACAAATAAACAAATACATAAACCAAATTTGGTGATATGAGTAGATGTGGTGCATTTCTGCCACGTTTGGCACAGTTTACCTTTTTCCTTTCAATAGATAGATAAACAAACCAACCAACCAACAAATAAATAAAACTAAATAAATAAATAAACAAACGTTTCATCTATCCAAATTTGGTGGTATGAGTGATAGATAGATAGATAGATAGATAGATAGATAGATAGATAGATAGATAGATAGATAGATAGATAGATAGATAGATAGATAGATAGATAGATAGATTAAATAAATAAATAAAGCTCCATCTATCCAAAATTTGTGATATGAGTGGATGTGGTGCATTTGTGCCATGCTTTGCATAATTTGCTTTCTCAATTTAGTGATATTGTAAGAATATTTGAGGATTTTGGAGATGTTGTTAAAGGGCATGTGGCTTGCATATTTTCAGGAAATTGAATCCCGTGACAGAACGTGGATACAAGTGAAGCACAAATTAGTGTTATCCCATAACCTAGAAATTTGATTGGTGGATCTTTAGGGTGGCACAGTTGCCCTGGAGCCTGACAGACCGTATTTAGGTGATATTTGTCCCAGTGGCAGCAGGGCTCGGCTACTGGCTGACAGCCGCAGCGTGGTATCTGAGTTTACTATATATGGGCAAAGCCAGGCAGAGCGAGAGCTGCAGCCGCTTCCGTGTTTGTGTGATCGGGGAGGGTAGTTGCACAGCCGGAGGAGCTTCTCTGTCTGCACTGTTTCATTCATTTGGAAGGGTAACGCCAAGGAAGAGGCCCGCAGGCAACATGCCGTACGAACTGAGTGAGTCTGCTACTTTTTATTGTAAACCACAGACAGAAATCGCCGTGAAATTCCTACACTCGGCGACAATAGGCGGCACCTCCGGCTAGTCATCCAGGTAGCCGCAGCTAGCTAGCCTCGCCCATAGCTGCACGGTTTTGACACTTCATCCCGCATATGAAAGACAAAATCTCAGCATAGGAGAATATTCTACTGGGTTTACCACATACATGTGCCTGCTAATTGAGTTTCTTTGTGAGGATGCTCTAACGCGAGAGGCAGCCCTGTTATTTTAAGTTAGCGTTAGCTAGGTAAGCTAACGTCAGCCATAGGAAATAGTTGTGCTCACATCGCATTGTTATGACATGTCCAGACAGAGGCAGTCTGACAGCCTAGCACTGAGGAAGTAACCAGTGTGTGGCTGTTTCAGCTTTAAATCTATTGCAGAAACGAAGATGTATTGCCGAAAAGCCAATTTGGGATTTTTAAAGGGAATGCGGAAGCTACATAAGTGCATTAATCTCTATACAGCTGTCTTAGTGCAAGATCAAATGGATTTTAATGACTGTTCACAATCTTTATATACATGAAATTGAGCTGCATATTGATGCATATTTGGTTGATATTTTTCTGTTATAATTTATGAACATAAATAAGTAAGTCATCTATTAAATGATGAGTAATGAATTTGGAATAATCTTGCCACAATCTCTCTGCACAGCAATTTCAGAAAAAGAGACACAGTTAAAGAAGTGCAGAGAAGGAAGATCACAATCCAGTCCCCTTTTTCAGCATAAATATTGTTTGACAAAACTGGAAAACAACACCTCCTTTGTATTTCCCTGAATTGTAAAGTGTAGTGGAACAATTGCTTCATGGTAATTCTGCATTTTAAATACAATCGACTGATAATCTTATTAATATTCACGTGTTTTAGTGCCTCTGATATCAGAGTTAGCTTTGGAGGAAAAATAAAGCGCTGACTTGACCAATAAGGATAGACGTCACAGTGCAATTAGACAGATCAGTGAGATACCTGAGATCATGTGAGACCTCGCCCACTACAGGTCCTTAGAACGATTCACGAAGAACGTGGTGGTACCGATTGATTAAAGATTACTGATTTATCTGAAACAATAGATGCATTTTAATTTCTGGCAGAACAAGTTACAGGTATTCAGGCTCAGTTGGCTCATGCTTCCTCATCTTAATGCACAATGAGATATTTTCTGTACAAAAGTGATTCCTAATGGAATAGATGATGAAACTTAACATTATCTGTTTACTTCTTTAGAACAAGTATTCGCCAGTCTCCCTCAAATGGAGAGGGGAGTTGCAAAAGTGATTGGTGGCGATCCCAAGGGCAACAACTTCCTCTACACCAATGGGAAGACTGTCATCATCAGGAACATTGAAGTAAATACAATTTTAAAGCTATTTCAACAAATGTTGCTAAATGTTTTCAAGGGACATAAGAAATGTTAAGAAGTTTTCAAAATTTAACTACCAATAGGAATAAAAAACCCTGAATTTTCCTTTTAACTTGTATTTATTTAACATGGAACCACTGATGGGTCATATTCTCATATGAATACCTGCTGATATCTCATATTTCCTGCTTTGTAAAGAACCCGGCTATTGCAGACATTTACACTGAACATGCTCACCAAGTTCAAGTTGCCAAGTATGCTCCCAGTGGATTCTACATTGCATCTGGAGGTAAAAGACACACATGAACAATTGTCAACATGTGTATGCTCATATTTGCCACACTGATGTTAATGCTCTAACAAAACAATTGCTTTTTAAATCATTTAGATATAACAGGAAAGATCCGTATCTGGGACACCACCCAGAAGGAGCACTTGCTGAAGTACGAGTACACCCCTATTTCAGGGAAGATCAAGGACATTGCATGGACGGAGGATAGCAAGAGGATAGCTGTTGTTGGGGAGGGACGAGAGAAGTGAGTGTCAAGTTGTTGTTTTTTTTTTAAATTTCAGACTGGCTACGACTATTTAGTTTGCAGTAAGAGTTAAATTAGGTTTAGCCTCATTTAACTCTGACCACCATGATCACTCAGTCTCATGAGAAACTGTTCTTACTGCAAGCGGTCGCACTGATTAATTCTCAAGTGATGCATGTCTTGGTGCAATTATAATACATATTGTTGGCTTTTCTGGATGTCATACCTTCGTTTAAAATATGAACAAAGAGCTGTTTGTGCTGTGTACCAACTAACGGGTGTGGCAGTGTTGGATTCAAATCTGAAAAAGACATAGGATAGTGATTATTTCAGTGTGTTTGAAAGTAAGCACGGAGCAATATGTGGTCAAGGCTCTGTTTGTCACTTTCTTCCTGTAAAGCCATGTTAATATACAGGAACTCCTCACACAAACCAGTATCACATATGTGCGTCTTCCTCTCTTTCTGTAGGTTTGGGGCAGTGTTCTTGTGGGACTCTGGTTCATCAGTGGGAGAGGTTTCTGGTCATTCAAAAGTAATCAACAGTGTAGACATACGGCAGAAGCGCCCTTATCGCCTTGCCACTGCCAGTGATGATACCTGCGGTTCCTTCTATGAGGGGCCTCCCTTCAAGTTCAAATTCACAATAAGGGTGAGTACCTCGGGCAATTTAACACCTTTTTTAAAGGAGTATTTGTGTTTATACAAAGTGATTAGATCCTGGTTTGCTTGACCTGTCATAGGAAAGAGACTATGTGCTCTGCTGTTAAGCACTGAAGTAAATTCCAAAGGCTTAATGTCATCTTTGACTTGTATTCATATTAGGAACAAAATATTTGCCTTCAGTAAATGTAGACATAGCCCCAGCTTGAAAACGTTCGCTGACTTTTAATACCCGTTGGTCATCTCAAATCTGTCACACCCTGGTAGTTTTTGACAGTGTTGCCTTGTTTGCCTGTTTGCATATTACATAACTCACTTCCCCCATAAATTCTCTGAGACTGTGTGAGCCACATTCATAAAAGCTGGCCTTCCCTCTGGAAGTGTGTGATAGGTTTTAAGCACCAATTGTAGATTAGTTTCTATAATTTCTAAATTAATTAAAAGGTGCATTTAAAATGTCCTACAGAACAAATGCTCCTTTAGATAAAAGTCAAATGATCTGTATTTTTTTGCTTCAAATAATAATGGTTTTATTTGAATTACAGTTGTTATGTGTTTCCCAGAAAAGCTTTGTTTGTTAAGAATCTTTTAAAGTTAAAGGGCACACTCACTCTTCCTCAGCCTATTTCCTCCAAATTAAATTTTCTTATCGGGAACAGTGTCGCTTTGGGACAGCAGCAGGAAACTATTTGATTACAACCTTTTTACCCATTGCTGTGCAGGCATGTTATGGTTGGTGTTTCTCAATGCTATTTCTCAATGTCCCCAGCTGATTTATTTAAAAAAAAAAAAATTTGTGTTCGTGTGTCTTGTTGTTGTTATCAAACTTAGGCCTTGGTCAGCCATGATGGTCTAAAATGAGGAAGGACTGAGTTTCTGTCTGTCATGAGGTTAACTGAGAGCAATAAACCTATTTATTTGTTGTACTTGCCAGTTTGACATGCAGTATATGATGCGTTTTGTTAAATATGCCAAAAGACTAAAAGTGCAAGGTGTGTATTTTCAGTGTAGTTTGCCTAATCTTGTTTAGGTCTACCCTACACTTCAACTTAAAAATTGAGCTGAATGTTACACTTAAAAAATAGTTATTAAGGTAGTAATTAGAAATGGGACTATTAAATAATTTAACATGTTTTTGACATTGAAGTGCAGAAACATTTCTTAATTTCCCACTTCTTTTCTTCCCATCCGTCTCTCCGGTTACCACTAAAGGACCACAGCCAGTTTGTCAACTGCGTTCGTTTCTCTCCAGATGGTGCTCGGTTTGTGACAGCCGGCGCTGATGGCATGGTAAGCATCAGATTACCAGGTGTTGGCATGTGAACTTATGAACATTTTTAAAGGAAAGTTATTTACACACTTATTTAATTTATAAAGTGGTATTTAGCTTTTAATTAAAATAATGCAAACATGATCGAGGGATGCCGCAATCTAAAAATACAGACATGAATAGGAAAGAATTTTCACACTGACTGTAGTTGTGTACAAAAAAGTCTTTCTCGCCTTTTTGACAAGTTTCATTTTCACAGATTTTCGTCTTTGATGGAGCAACTGGTGAACGTGTTGCCTCTCTGGGAGAAGAGAAGGCCCACAAAGGAGGAATCTATGCTGTAAGTGTTGCTCATGTTATTTTTAGAAATGATAATAACTTTACAATCAAAATGTATCTTGACCCTCTGTTTTGTTTGAACAAATCCTCCCTCCTAGCTTTTAAACACATTGTCACACAGTTAACTTGCACTAACTTGGTTAGATGTGTGAGTTTTGTTTTTTCAGGGAAGCTAGGAATAATCTAAGTCAGCATGCAGTCTGTGCAGAGTCTGTGGACACAGGGGAAAAAAAGCTTCTTTCCCTATTCAAATGAGGAATTATCTGCTCTGAACAGCCTCCTTCTGTCCTCAAGTTACTGATTTAGATTTTTCCATTGACTGATTTGTGTTCCACATGCCATCAGTGCTTCTGTTGTTGAGTGGACATTTATAGGTCCCTTGAACATTCTTCGCACACACAACTTATAACTTCATTTATCATAACATTTTCTTTCAACTGCCCTGTTTCATACCCTACAGGTCAGCTGGAGCCCTGACAGCTCCCAACTGATCTCTGCCTCAGGGGACAAGACCGTGAAGCTCTGGGATGTTGGTGCAGGTACGGCTGTCACCACCTTCAACATGGGCTCCGATGTGTTCGACCAGCAGCTGGGCTGCCTGTGGCAGAAAGACCACCTCCTCAGCATCTCTCTGTCAGGATACATCAACTACCTGGACAAGAACAACCCTGACCGGCCCATACGTACCGTCAAGGTTAGACAAAGAGTTTAAGGAGGCTATTTCTGGATGTTATTAGTGCAATTTGTTGATAGTAAAAAAAAAAAAACTTGGTGGAAAAACTGTTTTTATGAAAATGTATAGGCATAGTAGAATAATAATTAGATATTTGTTAACAAGTATTAGCCTTTGTGAAGTGCAACTCAGCATCTATGAATGCATACAGAGGTTTGTAACTTGGTGTAATTTTGAGTGGACTTTTGTAAACAGCTGTGGCCCATGACTTGGGAAAATAAAGCAACCTTTCACTAGAGCATACACCAGAAGCGTCTGACTGGCATGTACATTTGTCAGTAATGGTGGGGGACAGCATGGTGTAAAATTACAGAAGTATATACTATATACTGGTCTTGTATACCCTTATTATACATATATCCTAAAAGCATGTACTTCATCCTACAGGGTCACAGCAAATCCATCCAGTGTCTGACAGTCCACAAAAATGAGGGGCGAACATACATCTACTCGGGGAGCCACGATGGACATATCAATATCCTTTTACCGCTTATGTGGTGTCAGTAATGACTCTAAAGGTCACTGTGGTGGCCCCATAGGTGTCCCATATGTAAATCTGCCAGATGTTGCAAGAACCTACTGAATAGTTTAATTTAAAATCCTATACAAGTTGTCATTGTATTACATGTACTGTTAAATAATATAATATATCAGCAGCCATAAATGTTTGCCTGTTAAAAAGGTGTATGTTGTATTGTTTGTTCAACAGCCACTGAAATATTGCAGCAATTCACTTCTTATATCTGAAGTGTTGTTGTGGGTTAGGGTTACACTTGAGAATTCTCTCAAGTGTTGTGTTTTGATTCATATAGTAAGTGAGGTAAATTTATAAAAGGAAGCAGAATTTGGAATATGTCTTCTAAAATTGCATAACTAATTTGATTCCAGTGTTGTTTTTTTAGTAGCAATTGAACATACACTGTCTTTAAAATGGGCTGTGACTGAAAGCTTGATCTGGCAAAATTAACAAATGTTGGTTGCATTCTGAGATGATGGATCACTATTAGGTGGACACTGTGTGTGGTATTCAGTAGTCCTCTGGAATTATGACATCTTTTTTTTTGAATTGATATTGGAATGACAAGTTCTAAATCTTTATTTCATGCATTAAAATGCATGATGTTCATCTGTCTTGCTGGCTTCACTTCACTGTTTATCTTTGCTTATCTTATACCATGCACTTTATTGTCACTTCTCTATTGTCCATTACTGCAGTGTTTTTCCTTAATATTTGCTCCACATTATTGGGATTCAGAAACCGGAGACAACGATTGCTTCTCGGGGAAGGGCCACAGCAACCAGGTGAGCAAGATGGTGACTAACGACGCCGGCGAGTTGGTGACGTGCAGCATGGATGATACACTGCGCTACACCAACATCGGCAAGAAGGAGTACAGGTGGGGGTAATTATTTTCTCCTGTGTGGATAATATAATCACGCTGTGTGGATAATTATTATGAGATGGAGATTATATGTTCTGTATTTGGTCTTGTAATGATAATGGAAGTCACATTTGGTTACAGTAGTTTTCTGTCTGAGAGGAGAGTGTAGATGGAGTAGGTGAAACAGTGATTGTTTAAATATATTTAACAATACATCTGCATGTACTTAAGATAATATATATTTATACACACTGTTTGCAATTCTTTCATATACAATACTAAAAACATTCCAGACTGTTATGGCCATTTTATATTTCCTCTCATGGTTTTGGTTGTCACAACATGCAAGTGTGGGCTCTTAGAAGTCCATAATTGTCCAATGCCTAAATATTCAATAACTCTAACTGCTGGTTTTTTTAGTGCCTCTGATGTGGTGAAGATGGATTTCCAGCCTAAAAGTGTGTCGGCAGCAGTCGGAGGTCTGTCCCTGGCTGTGTGCATTGGGCAGGTAATGCCTTTGTTTTAGTCCTCAATGTTTAGCTTTCCACTTGTTTCAACATTTGGAAGGTTTTACCTCATATATTTGATGGTTCTTATTTGTTAACAGTGATTCGTTGTTTTTCCAGATTGTCTTGCTGAAGGATAAGAAGAAAGTCTTCACATTGGACAACATTGACTACGAGGCAGAGGTTGGAGTGATCCATCCTGGAGGCACCACTGCTGCTGTGGGGGGAGCAGTAAGTGAAGGAGCACAGATAATCTTGCCAAACATGAGTTTAGTCAGCTTTGCTCCCTCTTGTAAAATGCTTTTGAGTTCAGAGAACAAAATACTATCAGCATGTCTTTGTATGCAACAGTGAATTATTTAAGGGACCATCACATGACACACACAGAACACTCTTCTTCATATCTGTGATGTTAGATTTGAGGATTGTTTTCCTTCTTTTTCCTTAGGATGGGAAAATCCATCTGTACTCAATTCAGGGCAATACTCTGAAGGACGAGGGCCAAACCCTAGTGACCGACGGGCCCATCACAGACATGGCCTACTCCAATGATGGCGCCTATCTGGCTGCCATTGATGAGAGAAAAGTTACTACAGCCTATAGTGTGGCAGACGGCTACTCGGTAAAAAATTTGCCTGTCAAGTCTGTTTTGTAGAAATTTGATGTTTTCTATTTTTTATAATCCGTTGTCCTTTTCCGCAGGTCAAAAATCTGTTTTATGGACATCATGCCAAACCAGTGACTTTGGCCTGGTCACCTGATAATGAGCACTTTGCAACTGGTGGGATGGACATGATGGTGTACGTCTGGACGGTTGGTGATCCAGAACAGAGGATCAAAATCCCAGGTTAGCCATACAAGTACACACTGTTATTCACTAATGCCAGGCATCGAGCTAGTATACACAGATGTATTGGACTTTTCTGTACTCCACTCTGCAGAATATCCAGACATGCAAAAACAAAGGCAACAGGACATTTGAAACTCTGCTAAATTTACACATTTAGAACAATTAGTTTATCAAAAATAACAGCAAATCAAACTGTAACTGGATTGGGCACCAGTTAAACTAATGTATGGGGATTAATTATAGAATGTAAATTCATTTAATGGCTATTAGATTAAAGTGCAAATCCTAAATGGTATCAAATACAGGCTTGATTTCATAAACGATCTTAAGAATTTCAACTCATAACTGAACTTGTCTTCAGATGTTTATCTTTTAATTTAACTCAGACTTTTGTCTCTGTGCAGACATGTTTGTAATAAGTTTATTCCTTGCTTTGATATCTGCAGACACTCACCGTTTGCACCATGTCAGCGGTCTGGCCTGGATAGATGAGCACACCCTAGTCACCACCTCCCATGATGCCAGTGTCAAGCAGTGGACTATTACATACTGAGCTGTAAGCAAACATCCACATCTCCAGGGACAAGGACTACTGTAGAACTCAAGCTTTCCTTTTTTCTTTTTCTCTTTTTTTTCTTTTTAACTGTACTTTCACTATTTGAGCGGTGTCTATGCTGTCTGTAAACATCTGACTTGTAAACAGTTATGGTTGGGGAAAAGCTCCCATAAAAATAATCTGATATGTCTCTCTGATGCGAATAACCTCAGCTTACACAGAGACAAAATGTTGAGATATCCAGTGTAACCATGAGTGCTTTTACACCTCTTTGACCGTTATGGACCCAGAAAAATATTTGTAAACTCATCATTCCATAGGTGACTCAGTTTAAACTGAAATCCTTGTCTGTGGTTGGGGTCAATACATCCTAGCTTAAAGGGAAGAACCAAAACTAATTATTATCTTTTGGTTACATTCCTGAAATGAGAAGTAACTAGTCCTAACTGCAGTTGCCTGTCACTTTTTACTTTCAAGGTTTTAAGGGGGTGAGTGTCTTTTGCTTTTCGCTTTTGTCCTAGATTTCAAACTTTTTGTGATTCACTATTCTTCCTGTCGAACTGGGGAGCAATAATAGGAACTGAAAGATCAAAGTATGTATACAATCAAGATGCTGTCTGTTCAGTAAAAGGTTTTGTGTTGTTGCTGTGTTTTTGTTTGGGC
>OMNN01082142.1:0-21273 GCA_900302755.1 Chromis chromis | reverse complement strand
GTGTGTGTGTGTGTGTGTGAGAGAGAGAGAGAGAGGGGAGGGTCAGGAAGTTGGACAACCCACGTGAGGGGGGGTTGCTATGTCAACTTCCTGCCACTAGGGTGACCGCGTAATTCAAAATGGCGGAAGGCCACTTGTGCTCCTATAGAGCCAAAATGGCGGAAGGCCACACGTGCTCCTATGGAGCCAAAATGGCGGACACCGGTAAGGACCTCGAATGGTGGCTACACCAGAATGTGTGTGTGTGTGTGTGTGGTTGTGTGTGTGATCAGCGTGAACAGAATGGAGGGGGAAAAGACGAACGCGGAGATCGTCTCTGATCACAACAACGCAGTAAACGGATTGAGATCCGTTTAACCTGGTTGCTGACAGATGAGAGGCGATCTCCGGTCGCTATAACAACGTTAGCACGGCGGCTAACGACGATAAACACACAGAACGCTCAACAATACAAAACGGAGCTGCACGCTATGCGTGGCTCCAAAGCAGCACAACAAATAAACACCACAGTGTTATTAAAGCTAGCCTAAATTAGCCTGCCCAGACTTAAATGCGCCTTACTGTTGGTGGTCGCTCTGGTTTTAGCGACAATATCCTCCGTTGTTTTGTAGCTCAGGGCTCCGTGCGGCTGAGCTACGTGTTTGTACCCGGCTTGGTACAGAGGGTTGCTCCTTAGCTGCAGGAAAACAGCGTCGATCCTTCCGTCTTGTGGGAAAATGCTGTGTTTACAGCGCTCCTCTGCTGTCCTCTCTTTGTCCGGTCGTCCGGCGTCTTCTGTGGCTGACGGCGACGGTGTGGATCAGGCACCTGGTCGTTCTGGGTCTCGGTTTCTGGCGGCCGAGCGACAACTCGGGTTTGGCGCAGCTGGAGAGGGCTGCGGCGGCAGCAGGAGGACCACGGAGGAAGAGGAGGCAGCACCTTAGGGCAGCAAACGCTGCAACGAGAGCCGGAGCTCACAGGGGATGAGAGCCCACAGGGAAGAGAAGCCCGAAGGGAAGGGAGTGAGCGGAGGCGTGTCTTGATGTTTATACCGAACAGTGATGTCACGGCCGGGGGCGGGACTTGATGACGGCATCCGGGGGCTCTCATCCAATGAGGGGCCAGGATCAAACTGCCATATCTCACACCTGGGTGCGAGACCGCAAAGGCTCATGGGAGACTGAGTTCTTCCAGTACTCCCTTTGTTTGCAGATCTCACGAGATCAGCTTCTATGAGGCCTGTAGGCACGACATTGGTCAAGTCACCGTTTTTCATCGAACACATTTAAAACAACAGACGGTAACCCAAAGTGCTGAATAATTTAAATAGTAAAGTTAACACGACATTATATACCATAAAAAGTACCTGACAAATTTTAGTATTAAGCTTACGATTCTACAGTATTATATAGAATCCTTTATATCTTTATATTAGTGAAACACACAGACAAGCATTACCTCGATCACTTAGAAGAATGTTTTCCATCTGAAAAACAGTAAAATCATTTGCATCAAAAGTTCTAAATGCACATATGTGAACATTTTATATCATTTTAAGTGCATTAAATATAAGAATCTTACCTTTATATCTCTGTGCATGATACCTAAGTCGTGTAAAAATCCTAGAAATAAAAGACACAAATTGAGAATATATTACATAAAAAAGATAATATTCTCTTTTAACAAATTGTACAACTTAAGCATGACTTCTGTGTCAATGCAAGTTAAGGAAAAAAGTCAGCATGGTGAACATTTATTACCGAGTGCGCTGCCCATCTCTGCAGCAAACAGTCGAATTTCATCCTCCCCAAACTGACCCTTCAGTAACCAACAAGTGTACAAGTCTCCAGTGCTGCAGTAGTCGCACACTGCAGAGGACGACACACACAAATACCTCTCAGGTCCCTGCTAGCGAGTTAATGCAGGTAAAATCTGAGACGAAACATCAGGAAGGAGCAAACTGCAAAGAAAACAAAAGAACCAAAGATTTGCTCATCCCACTGTTGCTGGGGAAAGGAAGAGGTCAGGGATACGGTTGAGTCAAGGCCCACTTTGTAACACAAACCTCAATAATTGTAGCTGAAAAAATAAATGAACAATCTAAATTTAGGATCACGGTCGGTAGAAATTGGGATATGCATGCAGCAGCTGCAGCCACACTGAGCTTTACTCTGAGCTCTCATTAGATGGCAGTGTTCAATATCCAGAGCTGAGATTTGTTCAACTTCAGGGTTGCACAACAGTCTAGTTCATGACACTGAGGGACCACAGGGGGAAACTGAACTTCTCAGGAACACAACAAGGACAGCAGAGGAAGGGGAGGGTCGAACTGTGCCATCGCTTATGTTTATCAACTCACTAATGAAGAGATGGCGTTGCGTCTGCCAGCAGTCCTGCAGATTGTGGATAAATGGGTGTTTGAGCTGCCGCTGCAACGCAACATTCAACACAGAGTGACAGTGAACATAACAGAGAGAGATGGACAGGGAGCTTCCTATAGGGTCAGTCTGTGTCATTTCAGATAGCGGTGTTACTTATTTGTTACTTAGGACCCAAAACTAGTTTTCAGACCTGGGACTTTTTGTAATGTCACCCTCAAAACAGCCAAGATTTTTTTTTATCTAGGAAGCCCTTTGAATGGTTCAATATCTCCAGTATTATAACTCCCACAGCCATGACATTTGGTGAGGACACACAAAACTGTTTCCAGCAGATCAGTGTGATTAAATGGCTCCAGTAGAGGTTAAATTTCTAATTACTGACAATTAAAAATTGAAAAAAGTGCTAAATTCTTAAGCCATAAGGGCCCCAGAAAGTTGGGATGTATCCATATTTTCTACTAAAAATACAGTCTTTGGTCACCATTTTACCAGATTTCATGGCTGTGGGAATTATATTTCAGGAGATACAGAACTTCGCAGGTAAAACGTTTTCTGAGGGCAAATTACATAAATTCCCAAATCTGAAAACATATGAGATTCAAAAAAATCCAGCCAAAATATTCTACAGAACTTCGTCCCAGGTAACAAATAAGTAAGTACTCTGAACAAAATCTGAGATAGACACAGACTGACGCTAAATGATACCAAAGAGCGAGAACTTGTTTACACCACGCAGCAAATCTGACTGTAGACCTTAAATATCCTGAATTATTCAGACACAGACAGGTGAGAAATTAAAGGAAAAACCTGAACTCTTGACCCCTACAGTACAGGACACTGGTGTTTCTGTTATGTTGTGGCTATAATGCTGGCATCGTCTGGGTTAACTTGTGATGACAAATCAATACAAAGTCGGTCTGAGTCATCACTTTCATCCTGATGGAACATTACTATCCTGATGGGAGTAGTTTCATCCAGGATGACAACGTCTCCATCCACCACCATCATCAAAAGAATGAGGAAATATCTTTTGACAGAATGGTGTTCATCCCTCCAGTAGAGTTTAGAGACTTACATAATCAATGCCAAGGAGCACTAAAGCTGTTCTAGTCGCCCAGTGACCTATTTAGACAATTTATGTCGGTTTTTCCTTTAATTTGTCATCCATCTGTATACATCCCCAGTCTGTACATGTGTACTGCATCTACAAACAGAGTTACAGTGCTTTACTATAATTAAAGTCACAGTGTGTCTGTATAAACTGCACAGCTATGCAGTTATGAAGAACTCTGCAGGAAAAAAGTGCAAACATTTCACCTTTTACCTTTTATAACTGCAATGAAATTTTCTTTTAACATTGATTTCCTTTTAAATTTTAAATAGCTACAGTAAAAACACCTAATTTGAGCCCTACTTGGTATTTATAAGTAGCATATAGACTTTTATTAAACTGTTTATAGCTGTGAATAATGTAGCTTTATACATATATAATGACATTTTAAGTGTTTACCAGTGTATACCTATTTGTCAAGATAACTATTTATACATTTGTTGGAAAATGCATGAATAAACTGAATAAACAATAATATATCAACTCACAATCATATTACAGTGTGTTTTAAAGTAGGGGTGTTGTAATCTGCTAGTATTTACAATAACTGTGGTATTTAAAAAAAAAAAAAGAAGAAATATTGATATAATGTTAAAAATACACATATGATAAGATCATAAATAAACTATCTAACACGCCGACGCAGGAGCAACATAAAGCACAGTCATGACTCTCTCCACCTTCCTACACTTGTGTTTTAAGTGTGATTCATTCACCAAAAGAGACAAAACACACAATACACACAGTTAAAGATGAATATGACTGATAGAAATATTGTTATTTTTTAATTTTTAAAAATAGTTATCATAATAATATTATTATCCTGGATTATATTGGCCATTTTAATGATATGGTGAAAATCTGACATCTTGACAGTAACATTATGACACATTTTCTCAATCTTTATATGATGCTTACAAATGCTAAATAGAAGTTTCACTTCTACTTAGCAGCACTAAAGCAACACTTTTTGTACCGGCTAGTTCTGTTTCTCCCTCTGTGAATATTCTACCTGAATGATGACCTCCTCCTTCGACTGCTCCAGCACTCCCTGCTTCAATATGTCTGACTTTGGTAGAACCTATGTGACAATACAGAAAAATACACAATAAATATTTGATGCCCATGTTCATATTAGTGATAATTACTATTTAACTGACCTTAACTGCATAGATCTTCTCTTTACTAACATCCTTGACTTTCAGGATTGGTCCAAATGAGCCTTTAGCAATGAATCCCAGGATCTGTGAGCATAGAAGGACAGTTATTTCTAAACGCTTCCTCCTTTGATTTAAAGATGAATTGTACTGAACGGTCTTGCGTTGTGGTCCAGTGTACCTGGAAATGGTCTTGTGCAGGAAATTTACGGAGTGGGAACTCAGGCAGGAAGACAGAAATGAAAGCTGGAGGGGTTTTCTCTGGTCCTGACGTCTCCGCGGTTTCCTCCGGAGGCAGCAGGAGTTTGGAGTCGGGCAGTTTGTCGTCCACTTCAACAGGCCGAGAAAACACTGCCGAGTGTCCGAGTCTGTGAGCGATGGAGACGCCCACGTTGGAGAGGAACCCATGACTGAATCGACGCTGAGCAGGTGGTCCTTCTCTCTACATTTAGTAAGAAAAAAGACAATAAAAGAATTAGGCGTGAGGTGAAATGTAACTAAGTACTTTAATTTAATGTCACTTTATACTGAAACTTCACCAAACTGCAATAAAAAAGTACAACTTGTAATACCAGCTCAATTTTTGTGACCAAGCATTTCATATTAAAATGTATTATATGTGTATTGTTTTATATTATTGTGACATGCAACTACATTTGGCTCAGACAACATCACTAGTTGACTTCTGCATTATCTATTCTTTTGTTACCATGTGCTCAAAGATGGGACTTTTCATATTTCAACTCACCTCTAATCAGAAAATATTTGATTAACTTGTCCAAAATTGCAGATTGTGAATGAATGACATGATGAGAAATAGCAGTGAACAATTCAAGCTTTTATCCTTAATAGTTCCTGAGATATTGTCGTTTGAACATAGCCTTAAATTTCAACGTGCAAAATATTGTACTGAAAGTGGGTCGACGAGCAAATAAAAACAAAATCTCAAAGTACTTGATTTATCTATCTAAAATGTCACCTTTACCATTTAAATATCCATAGTTTATGATAGAAAAGAAAAGTTTGAAGCAAATCAGAGATGGCTGAGCAGAAGGCCCCTGATTTTTGGACGTGTTAAAGTAAATTTTACTGGAGGGGTCTTTAACTCATGGATCAGTAGTCTGGAGTTAAAACAGGAAGACCAACATAATAAGAAGCACATCATTCCAACGTGGCTCTTTTTTCGTTTGGGGTGTTCTGCTGCTGCCTGAACTTAAACATGTAACTGGTATTACGGTCAAAATGCTATCATAAAGAAGAATGTGCATAAATTGAAGTTTGGTAAATATTAAACTGTCCAGGAAGACAATGATTCTTCATCCTTGAATATTAATATTGTGTTGGTCCCCCTTATGTGGTCAAAAATGCTCTGAACCATTGGGCATAGACGAGAGGACCTCTCAGGATGTCCTATGGGGTCTGGCACCAGGACATTGGCAGTGGATCCTTTGGGTACTCTGGCTTGTGCAGTGGGGCCTCTGTCAGTCAAACTTGTTCTACTGCATCCTGTTGATGCTTGATCAGAATGGGGTCTAGGAAGTTTGGAGGTCAAATCAACATCTTGGGCCACTGTCATGTTCCTCAAGATGTTCCTGATTGTTTGATGTTTTTGCCATGTGGTGGGGTGCATTTTTCTGAGGGGGTAGGCCAGTGACATTTGGGATTGCCATTTGCATGAGGGAGTGTGCTTGTTCTGGGACAATGTTTATTTGGGTGTCTAAGTCTCATCAACACAGATGTTAAAATCCAAGGTTTTCCAGCAGAACACCACATAGTACCAATATGATCAATGTTATTCACTTCACCTGTCAGTGGTCATAATGTTGTGGCTGATCGGCGTATGTAAATGCACAAACCTCTTGCTTTGGTGATGCTCACATGGCTCCTGCTGCTGTTTGATGCTGCAGGTATTTAATTAACTCAGAGGAAAGACTCCTAAACAGCTGAAAGCAACACACTAAAATTCAACTCCTGTAAACATTTGGAGGTCTGTGTGTGTCGCCTCCATCGACAAAAGGAACAAACTCTCTGTGGTGTTTATGTAATATATGGGATGCACAGCTGACTGGCTGCTGCTACAGAAACAACCATTAGACTTGCACTCGGACACTGTAGCTGCATTCACTGAAGCTTCTTTTGAATGTCAGTAAATGAACTTGACCAATCAGTTCTAGAGTGGTAAATGAGATTTCTAGGGTGTCCGTGGCCACCTTGACCCACTCCTGGAAGCGCATCTGCCTGACTTGTGCTTCTTCTTGAGGGGCTTGGTGAAGTTGGCAGACATTTAGATGTCTAAAAAGGCTTTAACTGACCTGCCAGCATCCATCATGCCAACAGCCAGATCTAGATTTTCTCTTATCATCTGAGGCACCCTGTGATTTGAATAAAGCTGCATTTTAAAGGTAGCTTGTGTTTTAAAGCCACACCTGAGTATTTGTCACCAATTCAACAGCTCAGAAACTTCTTGTGCAGGATTTGTTGAATTTAACCCTTTTCTAACCACTTGAGAAATTAGATTTTTACTTGTTCATTGTAGGTCCCTTCAGGCTATAAAAGTCAAGTGCAAGATCTTGCACTTGACTTTTATAGCTGCTTCATATTCTAACAAGACTGTGCATGCAAACATTTCTCCAGTGCGGATCTCTGAAGCTCTTAATCAGCTGCAGCCACATAATGAATCATAAGAGCTTCATGCTGCAGGTCAGAAGGAAGGTCAGTGTCCACTTAACTCTAATCAATATATACCAAGCTATTTTTGACGCAGCAATAATATGAGAACGGAAAAAGGCATCTTATGATGGAGAAGACACGTTTTAGTGCATTTAAAACAGTTGATACATCGCTGCTTTTATCATCTGGAGACAGTAGCGTTGCAATGTTACAATAAATCCCTCAGGAAAAAGCGCACAATTTCTGTTTTCCGCATTTGCAGCGTGTAAACAGCTCAAATCTACTCACCTTACAGCTTCTACTGACCTCGCCGCCCATCACATCCTCACAAATCCGCACAGAAATAAGAAAAACAGCAACAAATCCAGCCCTTCTTCTCTCCTTTCCCTTTCAGAATCCCACAGTCGCATCTCGTCCATTTCACTCCTCACATCCACGTGTTTCCAGTGTTGTCGTGGAAAGTGTTGCAGCCCGAGCTCGATTTCCGCTCCAGTTAAATCTGTCAGATTCGAGATCGATCATCCAACTTACTGCGACCAAAAACACACCGAGAGACTCTAACAATTTTTATTGACAGATAAACGAGAAGCCACAGAGCTGATAGAAATGTGCTGCTGCTGCTGCCGAGATGTGATTCCTCCTCATTGAAATGTTCAGGGCTTTTAATAGAAATGGGACTGGAGGCTGGAGCAGCAGTTATACAAGGAATCCAACAGAAACAAGTGTGGTTACAAAAATATCAAAATACTTTGCATAAAAAGTGCTTTAGTGTTAAAATTACAAAAACTCTGCGATTAGCTGCAACAGATTTCTTTTCTTTTTTTGTCACAATACCATCAAACCAAGTGCCACATTTTTACAACACACTTTTGCTGCTCTGTTCTTGATATATTGCACTGAGGTGAGGTACAGTAAAAGAGTGAGCTGAGTGAAATATAAAAAAAGGAAAAGGCCTTCCTGTCAGAGCGACAGTCATGCAGCCATGATCTTTAAGCTTTAATTGATAAAACATATTCTGATATATATATGTATTTCACAATCTAATTTCTTTACAGCTGACGGCATTGAAGGTGCTTCCAATTAAGTCCTATTTATTCTAGCAGACTTTGTGATGTACAGCGTTTTCCCGAACCAGCAGGAAAAAGTAGATCTCGGTCTTGCATTTGCAGAAGCAGAGGAAGCAGCAACAGTGACCTGCTAGCTACACACTGTGAGTCTTCCTCGCTACATTCAATGCAACCAAAGTTGCAGAGTTTTACGAAATGCAGACTTAAATTTTAATGGCACACGAATAAACAAGATAATATATATTTGGTCAAAATGGCACCCTGGTAAATCCTGGAGCTGTTTGAGTTCCCTGCAGGGATTCAAATCTGAGTCACACCAGGAGTAACTTATCAAAAACAAGTTCAGCAGGCTCATGTGATATAGTAAGTTATCCCCCCCTAAAACTACTTGAAATGCTCCACCGTCTCCCTTTTTCATTGAGATTCACAGAGCCGGAGTGATATTCTGACCCCCACCACGTTCTGCTTTCTCCCCTGCAGCTTGTGTGGAGGATCATCCAGTCAGGTTTCTGGCTCCGTGAGAGTTTTTTGTTGCTTCACTTGCGTCGACTAAAGATGCTCTTCTTGCTGGAGCTCTTGTCTGCAGAGCTGAGGCCGATGAGGAGTCGTGCCTTCTCATCTTCCTCCTGCTGCTGCAGGCTGTTGTCCGACTTCCCTTCAGACGTCTTCCCCCGCAGGTCTGAGCCCGAAGCAGGCTTCAGACGCAGCTTCTCCTTTATCATCTGAGCAGCAAGGAGCAAAAAGGACAAGTTTATAAATACTAAATGTTTCAGTGTCAGAGCAGATTTATGCACTTTCTGCTCCCAGTCATTCTTGGCAATGGTAAATAAATTAGAACTGTTAAAGGCACACAGTGTGCTATGAGAGATAACTTTGACTTTGAAAATCTAACGAATGACTGATTCAGATAGCACAAGAGAGCCTCTTATGTGGTTTTAAACTAGGAAATTATTGAGAGAAGTAAATTTTGTGTACCTGCGCCACAAGTGCCTTCCGGCTGTCCCTTTTCACAGCCATGGCAAAGTCGAGCCACGTCCACGTGTTGTTGTGATACTCCAAACAAGGCAGAACCAGGTTCAGGTCCTTCCAGTCCACACTACTCTTCTCTCCCTGAGGAAAATGGACATTTTACAGCGAAAACATTACAAGATTTAATGAAAATTTGCTTAGTTAGTAAGTGAATGAAACCTGTAATTACTTTTTTGGTAATTGGCAGAAGAAATTATACATTTACACACCTAGCAGATACACAGCAACATTAACACTGATTCAGAAATGTGTTTCTGGTCGCCTGATTAATGGACGTCAACACTCGCTCTCTTTTAGCTCTGTTTTGGTCCCCAAAAGCTCTACTGAAGAACATATTTGGCTCTTTAGCTGCTAAATGCTAGCTGCTAGCTGTGAGTAGCAGCTAGTTTCCTTGTGTTGAACACCAACTAAAACAGTTGGCGAGTTTATTTGCTTCTGAAAATGCTACAGAGGACCAAAACGTCTAAGCCACAAACAGTTTAAAGCTGCTTAAAAACGGGAGCGGCACAAACTAAGATGTCTATCTACGTATGCTGAAAAATCTTGCAGTGGATTTTGGAGGGGAAGCATTGTGGCAGGAAGTTGGGAAAACGAATTTGGCAGCAGGTTAACAGGCTGTTCAGTTGCTTGACTGTGCTGATGATCTGTGTAACCAAATAATTAAAAAGAAACTAGTTTATCTAGTTTAACGCACGCTGTGTAACGTACAGAGTGCACTCACAGTGGTTTGTATGTCATTGCACCATGAACAACTCAATCACTTCTTTCTTACACTATTAGTCACATATTTCATAAAACTGGAAGGGACAAGTCTAACACAATCAGACAGTCTCCCATGGCTGCAATGATGTATTCATCCATCCGCAGAGAAGTGAATTTTCTTGCGTTGAACACCTTTTATATTTCTATGACATTTTACAGAATCATGGACGCCAAACAAAGCTGTGTGGAAGCGAGTTGACCTCATGCTATCCTGCATTTTACTGCAAAATATGTTGATTGCAGGGATTAAATGCCCATATATATCCAACGGTCAGAATTAAAACTACAAAATTGAAAAAACAAAGTGCAAAAAATCCATGAATAAGCCGTTTTTTGCAATATGAGACACTTTTACAAATAACCTGAGCTGTTCCAAAAGCAAGACAGTAAAACAGGATCATCCTTTTAAGAGTTATTTCTATGATTATTTATTAAAGTCATTATCTATTATAATGAACAGCGACTGACAGCTCAGTAACCCACCTTATAGCTGACACACAGGGGCACTTGGGGAATCTTGATGTAGATGAAGGAATTGTTCATAGCTGCTCTCTCCTTCATCTTATCAATGTCATCAACAGGATGCTGAGGGAGGAAATTATGCAGCACTGCTTAGTTTGGTTCTACAGCAATTATCTGAATATTCGAGTAAACACAAAAGGCACACCAACCTCCGGAGGTTTCCTGAATGACCTCCTGACCCCGGCAGTGCGGTTCAGTCCCTGGGCGACACCTTTGCTGGGGCCCATAGCGCCCATGGTGTCCTCTGACAGCGGCCGAGGCTTGACAGGGATACCTGTGACATGTACCACATTAGCATCATCGCTGTGGCCTCTGGGTGACTCTGCACCCTAAACCTTATACTCCCACTGAGTCTCTCACACACACATTTCTCAAGGTCATATCGATAAGTAACAGAGCCTCATCATAGCTCAGAGGGATGACATAACACAGGGGCAACTCAACACCACACATGTCTGGTAGAGAAAATGGAAACTATTATTGATCGGTTAGTTGGTATAAATTGCAGGCTGGTGGTCACACAGACAGATTGGAGGATAAGTGCTACTCATCTTACTGCTGTCATATTAAGGGCTGTTGACATACCAGTAGTGACCAGTCTAAACTTGTCTTCTTCATCAGTCACCTCCTCCTCCTCAACATTTCTTCCTGGGAAGAAAAATCCCATCATTCGCTTGAAGAACTGGTACATCAGCTGGATGGTGAGAGGCACCACATTCACCTGAGGACAGAAACAATTATCAGAGAGATATTCGATAAGCTAACGTCTACATGCCTCTGAGTGGCTACATGTGATATTCCTCACCTCAAAATGCTCCTTCACAGAGATTCCTCCCACAGGGGGGCGCACTTTGCTGAAGATACGCAAAGCAAACTGGCGTCCAGACTGGCAGGTACTCTGAGGCCGAAGTACAACCTAGAAAAAAGAAAGGCATTAACATCACAAAAATCAAGCTCTACTGAAGAAGAGGCACACTTTTATAGGCAACAGCACATATTAGTGATGATATGAACACGAGGGACAACACTAAAAGGTTAGGTGAGCTCTTAATGGTCACACATGCATCGATGAATCCTTGCATGCAACACAGAATATGAAACTCCAAAGAGCTGTTGAGTTATCCCATCTGCACAAACAAGATGGAGTCAACATGGACACCACAGTCTTGTCACTATACCAGCAGTGTACATACCCTCACACGCTGCACAGAGGAAACCAGGCATAAATGAGTTAACACAATTTTCCTCAGCATAATTTACAAAAAGACTTGGTTGTAAAGGAGGTTTTAATGATCAGTCTTTAGTTCGGTGTACAATAAAAGCTAAAGTGAACTACAAGGAAATAAAAGAAATATCAACTTAATGTTTGAAAATCTGAGCAGTCAAATCTGAAGACTGATTTATGTACCTTGTACGCAGCATTCGGCAGCAGGTTGTTCATGGTGAACCACCCGAGCTCCAAAAGATGCTCTGCTGTGTCATCAGACTTGTTCAGCTGTGGTGGGGAAGTTTTCAAAAAGAGAATATTATACAACATCTGTGATCCTCAGCTAACTCTGGAAATGGAGAAAAGATCAAAAGTTAATTAATTTATGGGCTCAGTATGGACCACCACCATCTGCTCACCTTACTGTACATGAACCTCTGCAGCTCCAGCTCAGCGATACCGAGCTGCCCGTCTTCTTCGGTCAAACACCAGCGAGCCTGAGCGAAGTAGATCTCTGTTCTCCTCACCACACTCACATCCTCTGGAGGCTTTCGCAGCTCCAGCTTGTTTGCCCTTTGCAGCTGGAAATCCTTAAAACATCTGGAAGATAGAGAATACATTTAATTTTTACCCATGTGCTGCATTTTCTCAGTGACGGTAGTGAATATGTGCTGATGCGAGACCTGATGAGAATGTTGAGCTCTTCACTCTTCATCTGCATGTCGTTCTTCTCCTGGTTCAGCTGGTTCTGCAGTCGTGTGTTGATCTCCGTCAGCTCATCACCGCTCAGATCCTCGGGCTGTGCCTGCAAGATGACGAAGACAGCAAATGTTTAATGACTTAATGGTTCAAGCTTTGCAGTTCGATAACATTGTCAAACCAGGTGCACATCGTGACCATAATACTTGACAGTGCTCAGTTGATTTGAAGATTCAGGTTTGTTATGCTAGTAGCAGCTACAGACGCACTGAAAGCTCAATTCTTTCTAACTCCACACACCTAGATTCACCCAGCTAACTCCAACTCAACTTACATTACTTGAGGTGTCAGACTCCATGCAGCTTCCTCAGGAACCAGAAATGGCTTCAACTACTTTTTTCACACATGCATTGGTGTATTGTACTATGGTGTATAAAGCTGCTTAAGTTCCCTTTAAAGTGCATTACTAAAAAATTATATAATACTGTTTAACTGGTGTCTCTCTCAGCTCTGACCTCTCACTACTGTATACATCGGTATGTACTTTGAGATCCTTAGAGACAGGTCTTTTGTCTGTTCCAGGGGCCCAACTTAAAACTAAAGGACAGAGCATTTGCAGTCGGGCCCCGAGGCTCTGGAATGATCTCTCGGAGGCAATCAGGTCCGCTCAGCCAGTGGCCTCTTTTAGGTCTCTTCTTAAAACATATTTCTATTGAAAAGCCTGGTCATGGTTTTTAAATTTCTTTGAACTGTTTTATTTCTTTTAAGATTTTTTTTTACCTCAAACACTGTATTGGTTTTTATCTGACCTTGCCCGTTTTATTTTGCTACTTTGAGAAGCAAACTGTAAATTGAATTTTGAGAAGTGCTTTCTAAATAAATACTTTTATTATAAAAAGACTACATTGATGATGACAGATGGCAGATTTGTGGACTATCTGAGATGCTGAAATTTGTTTGTCTAATTTTAAATCGTTAAATGGGCCCATTTGTTCTGTTCTTTCGCTCATTCAATGCCAATTCAATACTGTAAATATCACTTCAAAGATCAAACTTCTTCTCCTACTTCATTCATACACATTTTTGAAAAAATTTTTTTTTTTACTTTTTCTGATAAATTCCCAGTTTTTAATGACAGTGATCATTTAAGCAGGCTGGTAAAACAATGTGTGACTCACCCTGATGTTGGAGTAAATCTGTTTCTCGAGGCGTCTGATCTGAGCAAGATGCTGCCTGACAGCCTCCTGCAGATGCAAAATGCTGCTGCGCTGCTCCTCGGGGTTACTGGAAATTTCCAGCTGGAAACGCACTCGCTGCTTCTTCTCACTGTGCTCCTGGAAACACCAGGGGATAAAAATACAGAGTAAGCAAAGATGAAACATTAGTAAGGACATGGAAATCTTTTCTAAATGGGGACCATTAGCCTGTTGAAGCTCCAGCCTACCTTGCGCCTGGGCTCCACGTGTAATAGCAGGTTGTTGACGATGTCCAGGATCATGGCATACTGAACAGGGTTAGTGGATATCTCAAGGTCATGGTGAATGAGAGTGAAGGTGTCCACAGCCCCTGGAAATATTAATACTCTTGAAACTCAGTGAATTGCAAGATTTCTTTGCTGTGAAATTTTCACTTCAGATATATAAGATATATGTTCTCTGGGTGATCAGACTTACCAGCCTGTTTCTTCAGCAGGTCTTCTTTTTCGTGGTTGTTCCTCAGCTCTGGTGGTTTGATCTGTGTGGCCACTTCTGGGTTGATGTCATGACTGTAACTGATGTAGTGCATCCGGCAGCTACAGCGTGAGATGATTCTCTGAACCTGCTGAGCCTCGTTCACCTGTGCAGGCTGGTTCCAGTCTACGGTTATCAAAAAGAAAAATCAGCTGTAAATCAGAATAACTTTACAGGTATGCATTACAACATAAATATAAAAAAGCCATTTGATAATATATACAGCACACAAAAACTCAGTGATTTGTTCATCCAGGCAGGTGTTGCTTCAACTGTACAGACACTGTGGGATTTAGAGAAGGTTAACATAAGGTGAGGAAGAACAATCTTGTGTAAGTAGAGTCGTACCTGTAGTGGTGCTAACCATCCCTCCCACCGCCTGACCACTCTCCATCAGCTCCAGCACTGAGTCCAGGTTACGCTGCCTGTGCTCTTCAATGTTTTTCACCTAAACACAACCCATGATAAGTAAAGGGAAAAAAATCAGAGCTAGTGATGTTGCAGCTGAGAAATTGTGATGTGTTATACAAAGGCTTCAGCTAACAATCATTTTCATTAGCATTTCATCTTTTTGTTGATCAATGAAATGATCCCAGGACCACTTAATACCAAGTGAGAGCTGAGCCTACCTCCAGCCACAACTGCCTGTCCTCTTGCTCAGACGGGTTGGGCTCCATGGTTGCAAAATACTGCATGCCATCCAGCAGACAGGTCCAGGTTGTCTTCTGCTTCAAGGTGTCGTTGTACCAGGAAGGGTGGTGCTCACACTGCAACAGCTGAGCTTTTGCTGCAGACACCAACACACAGCCTGCCGTCTCTGTGCCACGTAACATCATCTGGGTAGAGAAGAAAAAGACAGAGTGATTAAAACACTGGGACACTAAGGTAATCGATGTGCATTTAAGACGGGTTTGATAGAAACATTTTGAGTTCATCCACAGAGTTAGTTTTTACATGAACTTAACATAAGGCTGCAGTATGAAAAACCACCAAATTCTTACCTGACAGTTGACCAACTCAATAAACCAGTTGCGGTTATATACATCATCGGTCTGACAGGCTGCGATGCCACACAGTTGGTCGCTCACACCCGAGTCCTCCTCTGAAAATACCACAAACTTGTCTGTTTCCTCAATCAGCTTCTGCAGCATCGATGTCCCTACAGAACAAAGTGGAAAAGCAGGAGATTAGTGGATTGAACAACTGAGCAGTTGTCTCTTTCTTAGTCAAGCAACTTCCTCACCTTCATTTTGACTTTTTTCTAATCGACTGAGAGTGGGCGTAACTGGCGTGGTGGGAGCTGTGGTAGGAGAGTAGTTGGAAGGAGAGCGTCTGAGCTTCTTGGTCTGCAGCTGTGTGTCGATCCTCAGACCCTTCAAAGCTTCAGTGGAGAGATTTCTCTTCAGTACAGATGCCTTTTTGTAACCGTCATACAGCCCAAAGGCTATGTTCCTGTTCGTGGTGGTCCAGGAGGCGCGCAGGTCCACCAGGCGCAGTTTGTGAGTGTAAGAGGCATTAGTCTCATCCTTTGGATTCACCTCCTGTCAGAAAAATTTAAAGATATCTTATTTCTTCATGCAGCCACAGTGACAAATAGATTTAAACTCCAACCTGCAGGCTCTGGTCTTTTACCTCCTCCATGCGGTTGCTCTGTCGCTGGTAGCTGAGGGACGACAGGCTGAGCAGGTGAGTCTTCTTCACTTGAGCGTTGATCTGGTGGTCAGCTGTCTCATCCCAGGTGGAGGCCATCAGATGAACTGTCACCTGAGAGAGCTCGCTGACCATCTGAGTCACATTCCATTCAGAGATCAGCCTCCTCATCACAGTGCCAGCTGAGCAAACACATAAATACACACATGCATCAACATTAAGAAATATGTAAAATACTTCACGTGATGTTAGAGTGGGAAAGTAGGAATAAACTGCTTTTACTGAGTCATATTATGCTTTTACCCTGTGGAATAAGTCTCTGTGCTCCTCGAGTGAAAACATGGCCTTTGTTGCACTCCACTTGGATACCTCTCTGCTGGGCGAAGGAGGCCCAGTAATGCACCTAAAGGATAAACAATACGTAGAAATGCACACAAAAAAATCAGAGGAAACAGCATTGCAATAACTGCCAGAGTTCAATGCACATACTGTACTGTGTTAAAATAGAGATTTCCTGTCAAAAACATGGAACAGATTTTCAGTGGCCTAGTGCTAGAGGGCTGTTAAAAACACTTACTTGTAGTTGTGGGAAGGCAGCTGTGTAGGACATCTGTTTGTAGTGCTGACCAAGCTTCTTGCGAACCGGCCTGAGGCTGTGGAAGAGCTTGCCTCTGCAGATTGGTCGAGATACACTCGTCCAGGTGGCCCAGAAGTTCTGCATCCAGCGCAATGTGCTGCTGTACAGCAGGATTCTGGGCTGGAGGAGTTCTACAAAGAAAAAATACAGATAACTCGACCGCAAAACACATACATAGTACTAGTTTTGTATGAGAGTTTAGCTTAGCTACACGTAAAATCTGATAGAGCTGCACGTACCTGTGCCACAATGCTGGTTAAGGTCCATGGTGATGGAGAGGTTGAGGTTCTCAGAGCGAAAGGCTCTGTAGGAGTCATGAGGTTGTCCTGAGGTCACATCTGCAATGTTCTCTGCACAGCAGACCATTACAGCATGGTGGTCATGGGGATTACCATGGCAAAGCCATTGGAGGTCAAGGGTCATACACAGGTTGGGTAGGTGCAGAAAACAGATATCATCATACCTAGTATGGAAAAAGGAACTTTTATTATTGAATGGTTCTGTACAAATACTGCTTCCTGCTAATTTTACCTTTAGTGGCTCTACTTACTTCGATGCTGTCCTGACATTTACATCCAAATCCCCTTTAAAAACAAACTGGCCTGGGTTCCAGTCAAAGTTGAGCTTACTCCATTCCCAGTGCAAGTTTTCTGTAGTATTATAGGGGTCCTGTAAGAAAGCAGGCAAAAGTTAATAAAGGCATTTTTCATAACATTATGCTTAGCATCACATAGTCCAATTTTTGACTGAAATGACCAAGTAAAAAAGAAAAATTGCAAACATGTATGCATGGCTGAAACATACAACATGAACTGACTGATATTAATAGAAAAGATAACAAAACATAATTTTCCTGAACCACTTCTGCACAGATATATAGGAAATTCACAGCAGCTGCGTTAATAAGGTGTACTGTGTTTTACCTCTGTAGCTAGCTGATGCAGATTGGCCTGATCAATGTCCATGACCCAGCGCCCATGCAGAAGAAGACGACTTTTGTCCCACCAGGCCAGAGGAGGTGAGAGATCGACTGTGGGTTTGGTGAGCAGGTCAACTGACTGTCCAATCAAAGTCCAGGCGGGGTCCCAACACGGCCCCCACACAATAGTGTACAGAGAGATGTTGGCTGCAAAGAAAGTATTGAACAGTTTCAAATTGTGTTTCTTTTTAAATGAGTGAAGCTCGCATTACGGAACGTTAAGGCTGCAAAATTGTGACTAAAATATTGATCATTACATTTTTGTTCAAATGCTGATTGTGATTCACTGACATAATTATTATTAACTAAACATTATATAGTCTCCAATTTTGCTTCAACAGTTGCTACAAAAACATTTTGTAAACATCTAATTCCTGCTTTAATAATGCAGGGTTCCTCTCACCATCATCCCTACAGCTGCCCTCTTCTGCTTTTTAACTTCGGTTTTAGTCACAAATACTCAATTCGAAAGCACTGACTGAGCTCATGGAACTTTCAGGGGAATTGATAATAAAACACTAACTTTCACAAATGCAGACAGGACTGCAGGAGACAGAGTGACGTTATATCCATAACTTACATTTGAAATCATAGTAGAACTTGAGTGGTGGCATATTCCTGTGAACTGTTACATCTCCCCATGGTGGACCAAGTGGGACAATCTCTTTGCGGTGAGCTCTTGCTTGTCCGTCATGCTCTGTCCCAATCAGACGCCCCGACAGCTCCCAGTCCCGGATCTCAAATAGGTAGCGAGGGTAGTCCCGAATTCTCACTGGCACAAAGCAATAGCAGTAAAACTGTTAATTGCTGCTGTGTTATGCTTAAATGTTACTGCCTTTTATGAAATGCATTTTTTTCCTGTTCAGTGTTTCTTACCCAAAAAAGCAGCTAGCTTAAACTTGACTGCTCGGCACCACTGGACCACCAGAGGGAGTCCATCTCTGGGGAAGGGGCTGATCCCGTCGATGTCCCTCAGCTGCTCTCTCACCCTATCTGGTCCATGAAGAGACTGATCAGCTAGGGCCACTAGCTCCAAGTCCGACACCGTCCAGGTCAGCAGAGACTTCCTCATGGGTGTGTTCGCATAGAGGCGGCGTGAGCGCTGGATGTAGATCTCTATGTGCTTTTTCTCTAGTGAACTATACAGCTCTTCTATCTTTCTGGCAGGCAGAAGTTCTCCATGCTGCTTACGCAAATCGGCCACTTTCTTATCCAGAAGCTGCAGACGCTTTGCACTTTCTTTGCTCTCATCCTTCATCAGCTCGTAGTTGTCTCGCAGCTTGATTTCAAAGATGTCATCCAGGAAGACAAATGAGAACTGGCTGATTTTGAACACAAGATCAGGAGGCAGGCGCTGGATGGTCGAGGCTTGGCTTGCGGAGCGATGCAGGGTCTTCAGCCACTTCTGAACACTAATGGCCATGTCAAAGGTGTTTGAGAAATTGTACTGGTAGGGGAATTCAACTGCCATGGAAGGGCAGGTGAGGACCCAGACTCGGTTGTGAGGAGTGGTGAGAAAGGGGAAAGTGTCTCTGTGCAGCTGCATCTCAGTCAGCTCAGCATGCGTCTCCACATCCAGGCCATTAAAGGAGACGATGTTGTTGCCGTCAAAGTTAAAAATCAGCGAAGGGGAGCGTATGTGCATGGAACCAGCATGCTTTGAGACCGAGAGCGAATCCGTGTGCAGCAAAATATAGTTCTGCTCACTAACATGTGCTGTTAAACGAGTACAGCCCAGTTCAACACGCACACACAGAACTCTACTCTGACCTGACACAGCTTCATTGTCTGTAGGTGTGGCTGGCTTGTCTTCACCTTTCTCTCCACTAAGCATGCACCAACAGGCCTGGGCTTCAGTCATGTGTTGATATAAGACCATGTGGTCTGGTGGCGTCCATTCTACAGTGAGTTCCTCTTCACATTGAACCTGATTAAAGAAATAACATATGCATCAATTCCTGAAATATACTGATACAGCAACAATATGAACACAGAAATGTATTCAGTCCAGAACAATTCAACTTGAAGATTTGATTACCTGTAATGTGTGGGTCGTGATGTGGTACCACACGGTTATTGTGGTGAGCCTGATTACAGGGTTGGGGGTTTGGGAGGCAGGGAAACATGTTTCCATGTTCTCTGTGAGAGTCTTAACCACAGACAAGCTTACCCCCTGCAGAGAAACCCTGGAACTCTCAGCAGAGCTCAGGACTCGGAGGGTGTCCATCCGCAAAGACACAGCTCCTAAAGACAACAAAAGTAGATAAAGGGCAAAAATGAAAGGTGATGACAGACTGCCAGAGCAGTAAAGTTTGTGAATGATGTGCTCTTTGATGCAAAAAGGGCCTTTGTAAGAAGAAATCTGTTTTATTTTCTATGAGCAATGCATTTGTCATCTGACAAAGTAACTAAGGAGTAATCTTCTGAATACTTTCTTTTTTGCTTGGTGTATTAAAAGGCCACAAACAATTGTACAGCTGTAATGCCCAGACTGAATATTTGGCATATCTGCTCGAAAAAACTACTTAAATTATCAGTTATGAATGCTGCTCTTAAACTTTTTGTCAATAGTAATGTATTAATTGAATAGTCGCTTCAGCTCTACAGAAGTCACATTTCTGCCTTATTGCCTCAACAGTCTAAATGTTGAACTGTCTTTTCGATCAAGCAATTGTGTGGTACATCATACAAATATCCCACAACATTCTCTAATAGTCTTCTTACCTGCCACATTAGAGACTGTGAACACATTAACATCCTCCAGACCACAGTCCAGTTTAAAAAGCGTGTGAAGTTGTGAGGACGGGACGGGTTGGACACTATCATCACTCAAGGGAGAAACTGCAGCCACATCTGACAGCTGTGGCTCTGTGTCACGAGTAACACACATGAGGGACAGCAGGCGAGACAGACACAGTGCACAGGTCTCTGACAGCTCAACTTGAAGGCCTTTCAGACTGGACTCCACGCTCAGACTCGGAGACTGGCCACTCGACTCCACGTGGGGTCGATTCAAACTTCCCTGGAGGGAGAAGAGATTAAAAATACATGAAAACTATATGACTATTCATCTTACTAGCAGGGCTCCAGACTAACTTTTTCACTGGTAGCATGGGTGCGATCAGCTTTCTCATTTGGTCGCACCTCCCACCTTCACAGGCAAAACATACAGTATGTCACAAAAGTGAGTATACCCCTCACATTTCTGCAAATATTTTATTATATCTTTTCATGGGACAACAATGAAGAAATGACACTTTGCTACAATGTAAAGTAGTCACTCTACAGCGTGTATAACAGTGTAAATTTACTGTCCCCTCAAAATAAATCAATATACAGCCATTAATGTCTAAACCGCTGGCAACAAAAGTGAATACACCCCTAAGTGAAAATGTCCAAATTGGGCCCAAAGTGTCAGTATTTTGTGTGGCCACCATTATTTTCCAGCACTGCCTTAACCCTCTGGGGCATGGAGTTCACCAGAGCTTCACAGGTTGCCACTGGAATCCTCTTCCCCTCCTCCATGACGACATCATGGAGCTGGTGGATGTTAGAGACCTTGTGCTCCTCCACTTTCTGTTTGAGGATGCCCCACAGATGCTCAATAGGGTTTAGGTCCTGAGACATGCTTGGCCAGTCCATCACGATCACCCTCAGCTTCTTTAGCAAGGCAGTGGTTATCTTGGAGATGTG